>CATIWQ010279098.1:0-38586 GCA_949673415.1 Euphorbia schlechtendalii | reverse complement strand
AAAGAAAATGGCGGTTCGATTGATGTTGCAACAGTTGACAGTTCCAACTCAATAAGTTCATGTCCACGGGCAGGCCCCGATGCCGAGACAATATCACCGTCATCAAAGCTGGAATTTGGGTTTTGAAATGCAAATCGAATTGATTAGAACAGAAGTAGAAGTAAGTCTGTTTATTATTAGATTATGTTAAATGATTCAGTTTACCCCTAGCTAACTGAAAAGACAATTAGGTAATGGCACATAAAGTTGGTGATCAAGGCCCAACGATCTGGAAAATGAGTTTAAAACAGAACTTTGTTGATTTTAACAAACTTATTATCCTTTCATTTGTTACAAAAAAATTTTTTAAATTTTTTTAATTAATATCATGGTTTTCAGAACCGGACCGGTCATCGAACCGGTGAAGAAGGTGATTCATGGATTTAAAGTTCAACCGGATTAAATCGGTGATCGAACCAGATTTTCTAAAAATTGAAAAAATATTATTTAAATAAGATATGGTGAATTTATTTACACAATACATTAAATAAATAAAGTAAATACTTAATTTAAAACTAACCAAAAGTTTTATATAGATATTATAAAAGAAATATAATACAAATGTGTATCAAATAAGTGTTCTAGTTGAGTGGTAGACATAATAAATAACAAATTGAAGGTCCTGAGTTCGATTCCTGCCTGTTGCAAAAAACTTAAAAAATCATTTTTAACAAGTATAAGTGAACCGGCCGGTTGGAGCAATCGGTTTCCGGTTCAACCGGGTCTGACCAGCCGGTTCAACCGATCAAAGTCCGGTCTTTGATCAGACGTTGAACCGGGTGAAAACTGACCGGACCAGTGACCAGTTTCGGTCCGACCGACTGGTCCGGTCCGGTTTTCAAAACCATGATTAATATCTTATATGATATTGAAAATGCAGACTAAGATTCTCTAAATTTGGTAATGATACATTTTTAAATTTCAATACATCTTAAATGTCTATTGAATCCACGGTGAATTTAAATTTTTAACCATTAAAATTGCATGAATGATTAAGATTGATTGAAATTTATAAATATATCAAAACTGAAATTGAGACAATCATTTTCCTCAAAGTACGTTTTACGATGATTCTTCTTCGAATTATAATTTATTACAGTATAAACTCTAATTAAGTAATTTACGCCCTCATCACTCAAGTGAAAGGAGGACATATGTTGATCAACAAATTAATTGCGTGAATCTGAACGGAAAAAGTTTGATATGTTGGTCGATTTTAATAATTCATCTTTAATAAAAATGATGTGATTGGCTTAAGCAATTGTTCAAAAAAATTACATCATTAATTCTACGATCAATTTGTATATGAATGCATAGAATTAGCTAAATTTAAATACACTAATATCTACTTTGCCCCCAAGGCTCCAACGGCCTAACTAATGCCAAGTAATATTTTGAACACCATTTCAAGTATTTAATTTTTTATTTAAATTTGTTTTAGAGCTAAAATATTAAAATTAAAAAAATTAATATTTGCGCCAAAGGTCCATATTCCTAGATGGGGATCAAAGGATTTGAACTCCTCCTTTAACGAAGTGACACTGACAAACTACCATAAAAAAATTGTTTCAAAATTATCACACAATTGTAATTAGTTGTGAATAGTATCACAATTATGTCATTTGTCATTATGGAAGCCAAGTAGTACATAAACATTAAGCCAGACTATGTTTGCTTCAAAGTACATTATTCTTATTAAAGGAAAATTAATAAATTTAGTATCTGACAGCCCACGCCAGAGACTCTAGTCATTTTTGCTAATCAATTGTTTTGTAAGTGTTAGCTTGACGTGGACACCCTTATAGGACCAAATGCTAGCACCGGTGGACAAATCAGCAAATACAGTGAATTTCATTGTTGGATCGGCAAATGCATGCATGCTAGCTTGGGCTCAGCACACCCGGGAAGTAGACTAGTCATCAACAATTTGACTAAACATGTCATTCAATTTGTAGCAGCAATCCATGATAGCCTGAATCGAGCTAGAGTAGTGTATCCAGATGTACTCATCAAATAAATAGAAAAAATAAAACAACCAGACTAATAACACTAAGAAATCAAGTTTATGTTACATGACATTGTGTATTTTTATTCCAGATGAAAAACTTTTAACAAAGATTCAAAAAAAAAATTTAAAGAATTAAGGCACTATCGTATATATATTTTTAATCATCTAATATCACCATGATCATTAGCACCTCCTATTCTCAAAGAAAAAATAGAAAACATACTCAGCTCTGTTGTTGAATTCAATTATGATCAATGACTAATTACAATATCAACCTCTTTTGGATAATCTTTACAGTATACCCGCATACCAAACGTTTAAAAATAGTCTACAATTATAAATTTGCTTCTCTTTAAAGCATATACAATAAAAATTTGAGATTCATTTACAATACAAAATTCCCTGCCAGAATTCTTTGCATCCAGGCATATATATATAATCTACGGTTAGACATGAAAGAAGAATTCATAGTATTTCAAATTCAAACTACAACTTTCCATCTTCATTGGACGAACGAAGATCGGAATCAGCCTTAATGAAGGACGAAGACGACGACGCAGAAACCGAATTAGTACCTCTAGAAGGAGAAGAAGAAGGAGTTGGTAGCTTCTTAGGCAACATCTGCTTCCAAAATTGTTTAGGCATAAATCTAGAGGCATTTACATGTAATTCTGAAAAGGAAGAAAGAAGAATGAAAGCAACAAGAGTAAAGATCAAACACTTTTGCTTCATGTTTTTTGGTTGATTTGAGAGAGAATTAAGATGATTGGGGTAGTTAAGAATGATCAGAAAGAGCAGCTTTAGACAGAATTGAGTAATGTAAGGAGAATGCCAAGTTGTTTTGTTTTAGTAAAGATGTGACAGTGGCAGACAATTAGTGTTCTATATTACTGTTTTGTTATGCAACTCATCTTGTCTATTTTCACCAATTAAAGTAAGAATTTGAGGTCCAAATTATTCATATGGGACCATTTGTTTTGTTAATTAGTTTTTTAGAGTTTTATTTTTCATATTTTCTGGAAAAGAAAAGGATAAAGAAAAATCTTTGTCGGAGTTGGTCAGGTGACATAATTAGCAAAGCATTTTTAAATATGTTTGCACGAGAATATATGATATTAGTAACCAAATAAGATAATATTACTAAATACGTACCGTACTAATTGAGCATGCTTTAACCAATCAATAATATAGTAGGAGAGGACTGAAAAAAACCTCTATAGTTATTCGGTTTCAAATATCATTTTTTTTTTAAGTTTATCAATAAAAGAAAGATATGTGTTTTGTATAAGTGTAATACATAACATGTTGGACTGATGTTTGATAACACAATATTCAAATGAGTTAATTTTTTTTATTTTTACACAACGTACATTGCCTTTATTAATAACATCGAACTTCACACTCAGATTAATCTTTATCACGCAGTTTTCAAACATGAAATGTGGATCGAGGGTTGAATATGATCATTGGATATTTTCAAAACAATAATGAAGAGATAAAGTTACTAAAATCCCCCAATAATGAAGAGTAAACTGAGCAATAGCTTAATCATAAATCAAATTAGCAATTAGGTTAATTGGGAATACATGCAAGCTAATCCTTGCCCTGTCGATAAATGAAATGGGCATTTTGATAGTTATATAATAACAATTAATCATGCATACATGAGGATCGTGTGTTCTTCTCATCAGTTGAGATAGCTCAGAAACCAATATATAAAAGCATACTTACATAATTATTTAAAAAATAAAGTTGGGAACATTTAAAAGGAGTTTCAAAAGAAGCATCTTTAACACTTTTGCTGACTGCTTTACCGACAATGCTTAAATTAAGTATTATTATTAAAGAAATATAGAAAAATGTCTACGCAGAAAAAGAAAAGAAAAGAAAACCATAAAGGCACGTTAATCCTACTAATCAAACTACCATAACTACTAAAATGACTGAATTGTACAACTCTCATGGAAGTTTATTAAAGAATTGAAGCGTAATAGTCAGATAATCTCTAAAATAGTAGCAATGCCAAGAACCCGAACATGACGGGGCAAACTAAGGCTTTTGTATAATATTTGTAATTTCGTAACACAATTTCACGAAAAGTTTTAGTACCAAAGGGCCAGTGCTACCGAACTGAAGGTGATCTTTAGTTTTTGGGCGGCCAATAATCTAAAATAAAAAAAAACTACGAGCAAATGTCAATTGTCAAAATAGTATAAAAATGCCAACTGCCAAGATGACTGGCCGTTTCAAACATCGGTTACCGTGAATAATTGATATAGAAAATAACAAAAAATTCCTTTAATTTTGATAAAAATGCAATGCTTTGAAGCTAAACCCACATATATCATGAGTTGATCTAAATTTAATAATTTGCCCGCTCCTCAAGGACAGCCCTCCAAGATGGGCACAAAATCAAAAGGGCAAAATTGAGATTTCAAGTGCCGTTGTACTGGCCACCCTAGCCCATAACAAAAGGAATGAATTCCAGAAATCCCGGTTGACCATACAGAATGGTACTATTGAGTGGAGAAAAATTTATGTTGTAGAAAAGATAATCAAAAGAATATATAACAAACTACTAAGTAATTAAGTGAAGAGTTTGTAAATGAGTAGAGTTGGTGACAATAATAGTTGGAAGAAGGTGCTCTTAAAGTGGTAGGCCCTAATGCATTTCAAATGTACAAATATATATATTCACCTAATTGGCCTTTGAATCGCCACAGCCACACCTGCACGTCCAATTCATTATTTATTCATACAATGGATTTTGCTGTTATGAGAGGACGATATGCAAGCAAGCAAGCACATACCATAATATAATATCCTATATCCAATTAATTAAGCTGCATCTTTATTTAAAACAAATCAATTTATTCTCACTATTCATTGTATTTTTCAACACTTAAACTTTTGACATTCATAGCAATATATACTTCATTTTCGTTTTAACCAGAATTTCATTACCCTTTTATTTGTTATTTTCAGATATCAATACAACATTTAACATTTTTTTTCCTAACTTACCCTTGTATTAATCAGGAAAAAAATTAAGTATAAAATGAAATTACAAGGTAATAACTAAGAAGAGAGTTATGATGAAATAAAGGAGATAAATTAGTAACTTTAATAAAGTAATAAATAATGAAAATCCTAAAACGACAATCTTTCAACACCGGAGAGAGTATTACTCTTAACATTTGAAGTAGACGCTTCTTACTCCTAATAAAGCTTCGTTTAAAACAAAAGGTAGACTCTTTTATTTAAATTTCAGAAAATTGATAAGTATGTGTGCATTTTGAAAATGGATTATTTAAATTTCAACTTTGATGCATTTCTAAATTAATGGTTGAGATTTAATTTAATTGTGAACCTCATAGACAACTGAAAGTGAATCTCAACCATTAAAACTAAATGAATTGGTTGAGATTGACTGAAATTTATAAATGTAATATTTATCAACTTCGAAAATCTTTGTCCATGCGTTTTTCTAAATTACATATATTATTTGCATAAATAAATAAATAATTGGTTAATATAATTGTATTTGCCCCTAACGTAGAAAAATTCAAACACTAGCCATCTCATTTGTTGATTTGTTACATTCAACCCTTACAACCAATTGAAAACAATTATTAGATACAAGTTACAACATACACTTACGAACTATAGATTTTGGGTGATCATCGGTGGCATTTGTTGAAGCTTCAGGACAAGTTCAACACATTATCTCTTAAAATTATGGTTATGGTATTAAGTTTCATTCAAGTGTATTCAAGATTCCTTCATAGCTCTTATAGTTGTGGATTATTGAATCGCTCACCAGAGTTTGATTGTTGATGTTCTGCGAAATGACCATTGGCAATTGTCTGATCCATTAAATAATTCTTTCTGAGATTGTTGATGTTCTGTGAAATGTGCTCTGGCAGTTGTCTGATGTTATGCGTAATGTTGTGGAAGATTCTGTTTGTTTGGTTACTACTCACCAGAGATGCATTGAGGTTTTATGCTTTCATCTCTTGGTGGCAGCTTGTTCAAGTGTATCATACTATTACTAAGCTTAACTCATTTTGTGCTTATCATTAACAATCAATTAGGATTTATTCATGCTCAGTTTTCTTAGCAGATTCTTATGTTCTGTTGAATATACATTATTTATTTGGCACGTTCTATAGGTAGTTAGGCCCTGGCATTAGAATGAAAGGATTAGGCGATGACTTAGAAATATCACCGCCTCAAGTGCTGATTTTCATTTCTTCATTGAGGCCTAGGCAAGTTCTTCTATTGGTTGGTCTTTGCCGACTTGATTCTCTCTAATCAGAATATTCAGCAACCAATCTTTGACGCCAGCAGTTCAATCCTTGGCAGGTCAAAAACCATATAGGCGCATGCCTGCTCACATTTTGTTTTCCCTAGTGTTTGTACTTTTTCTTTTATGGAAGCTGGCTAAATATGACATCATTATGGAAATGATTTAAATTACTCCTCGAAATAGGGATCGTGTCAGTAAAAACTTAAACAACTCCTTAAAGTAGACATTAGATAATAAATTATATAAATTAGGGATTTGATGTTCGCCTTTTTTTCCATAGAGTGCTTGTTTCATTCTCTTCTAATTTGTTTGACATTACGATAACCATTTAACTATTAAATTTCACACCCCCCCCCCCCAATTAATACTGCTAGAATTAAGGAATAGCTTAGACTAGAGAACACTACTGCAGTTGGTGTTAAATCTTAAAGCAAGTTAGAGACTTTTTTCAAACGAAAATAAGAGTATTTACTTTACTTTTGAGTAAGCTGCCACCATCCCCTTCCGTCACCACACCAGACACTGCCTTAGATTTTAACAAAATGACACTTGATCATAGATAATGATGCTACCTATTTTTTCAATTGGTACGAGGAAATTTTCAATCAAGCAAAAAAAAATAAAGCCAGCAATAATCTTAAGGTTGTTCAAACCAGTTAAATCTCTTGTAATAATACATGTTGCAAAACGCATCATCAAAGCAAAAATTTGTGAAGTATCACACAACCGAGCTCAAGTTGTAGCAGTACATTAAGGAGACACGAAATTAATATTAAATTGGTACTCATAGTAGTGTTGCTGTTTAAAGAATCTTACACTCTAATTTTACAATTGCTGATAATAAAGATATGAAAGTAAAAATTTTACAAATTGCTACCAAAGAAACTCAGCCATTGATGATGATAATGAACCACAAATTTGATTAATGCCTAAGAAGTGTGTGTAGTATTAGATTATATGATTAACTAAATGATTCAGCAAAAGCATGCTCACCTCGCCCAACACACAGCATCTTCAAAGAGTTGCGGACTTGATGATCTCCACCTCAGTAGGGCGCCACATAGTCTTGCGAACAAAAATCATTCCTTCTTTATCTTTAGAGTACATCATTCGAATCTCCCATTGCAGTGACTTGGCGATGCTCTCAATCTCACTTACTACGTCGATTTTGTCACGCACAATCAGCTTTCCTTCTGGCCTCAAGATTCGGTCAACTTCTGCCATCACTCCCACTAATTTGCACCTGCTTCCAGGATATTGAGTTACAGTAAGGAATCATATGAATGAAGGTTTGCAAGCATTAATTAAAAAGAAGGCCTAATGCATTGGGACTCTTGAACTTGTCCCTAATCGCTCATTTACCCCCTTAACTTTCAAAAGTTACAGATAACCCCAAATTCTAGTTGTAAAGAGAAAAATGAATATTTGAAAAATCAAACAAACCAGAAGGAAACATGTGGGATTAAGGGAGCAAACTGGTGCAATTTTTGAAAGTTCATGGTAAATTGGCGTTTAGGGACAAGTTAGGGGGGGTTCCGCATTCACCTAAAAATAACACAAGATGCTCATACCTCTTATTGATACTGGAGAATAGATGATCAGCGTGGAGAAGATCATAAGTTCTAGGGTAAGTATTGAATGATTCACACCAATCATGATATATACCGAATAAACCACGTTCATATATTATCGGAAGTGTGTCTGGCGAATCTATTGGGACAACATTCATAACCCAAACTTGCAAGTCTTTTAGCGCCGCGGCAAACCTGAATTGATAAATGAAAGCATGAGGATGATATCGACAGCAATGTGACTTTGTGATTCTTTAAACATATTTTAAATTACTTACCCTCCATATGCGGCTCTCATGTCCATGACGTTCCTCACAGTAGACCAGTCAATTCCCATTCCTTGCAAATAAGACTGGGAGACGACGTGTTTCCAGTGGTTGTAATCAGCATTGAAATCTTCTGGAGCAGCTTTACCGTATATTCCGACCTGAGAATCCAGCCAGTAAGGTGGTTGGTCCAATCTTTTTGGCCATTGCTCAGGCCATTGAGACCCACGCTGTGATGAGTCTTCTGTAACTTTATGCATGCATGCCTCTAGTGGTACGTTCCTGAAGAAAAAAACCCCATAAAGGTTTAACAAGGATGTGTAATTCTACCTCTAAATATTGTAGAGTATTAGTCATTAAGAACACGATTTAGAAGTTTGAGGACAGCAACTTGCTTACACTAATAAGCTACTGTAGAAACATAGAAACTTAGTTCAGAAAATCCAGTCGGGAACATGATTAAGCAATTTTAAAAAAATTCCCTTCACAACTAAATGGCTTGTAAATATAGAATTTCAATCCTCTCGAGTTCCTTGACCATCAAGGTTAGGTGCGTGCAGGTGTGTATTGGAATAAAAACAAATTTCGAAACCAGGGAATAAAGTACATACCAGGCTGCATTAGGATCATCAGATTCTTTGCACAATGGTGGCTCATTTTGGGATCTCTTATTATAACATTCATTGGATGTGGGCTTTCTATATATAGCTGCCCCAACACCATTCACCGTATCCTTTTTAATCACTTGGAGTTCCCAGCACATTGACTTTGTCAATTTAGACATTTCTGCATCAACAACCAAAACACTAAATTAAAATGCACATTCCATGTATTCATACTTCTTGAAAGGAATATTATCAAGGACTATACTACCTTTCCAAATTGCAACATCTTCTTCAAGCTTTTGGTAAACTGGAGTGGCCGACCAAACAAAGTAGCCACCAGGTCGCAAGACACGATTGAGCTCCAACAATAATTTACCACCTGCAGAATAATAAAAAAAGTACCTCTGAATTGAAAAGAATGATGAATTGAAATATTTGCAAAATGACAAACTGAGCTATAGGTATAACCTTCAATATGCCAAGGAACTCTGCAACGGGCACAATGGACAACATCAAAAACAGAACTGGGAAATGGCAGTCTTTTAGTGCCCATAACATTCAACATAGCAGGAATCCCCCTTTCAAGAGCAAATTGGACTTGGGCCTCATGCTCATCCTTGGGTGCAAATGACATTGCAATAACATCTCTTTCAAAAAGGTAGCCTCCAAAGCTAGCCACCCCACAACCAACATCCAATATCACTCGTGTTCTTTTTCCCCAGGCGATATCAGGAAGAGACTGCAGAAAGACAAAAATGGATTGAATTAAAATCCTTCATTATTTTGGCTATTTCAATTCAAGTCAATACCTTGAGAACATGTAAGGAAAAAATGTATTTCAAAGAAAGCAAAAGATCCTACTGAAGCTGCAGCCATCAATGCTCAAAATACTACTAAGTTCACCACAAACTTTTAAGGGCAGATGCATGTAAATATACATAGCATAAGCTATTAAATATTTTGCATGACACTTTTTTTCGAAAAGGAAAATCTCAAGAAACAGTTGCGATAAATGTTTTTTCAGGCTGTAGAAACAAGTAGAAGTATGAGTTGTTTGTAGGGCAATGAAGAAAACTAAGATATAAAAAAAACAGCAATAAATACTCACTTCCTGGATAAAGTCAATGTAATGAAGAGCACCATGCTTAAACTGAGTTCCACCACCAGGAAAAGTGAGATATTCCCCAGTAACTTTAACCCAATTCTGGTGTCCCTTAATCTCTGCAAGCTTGGTGTGGGGAACATTATAGTACCATATCTGCACCATGTATAAAAAAACACATTTCAACTGAAGCACAACAGAACAGAGAAGTTTTGCATTGATTAAGTGGATTACAATTTACCTTGTCCCTACTTTTAGGCCACTTAATTGAACGTCTATATCCTTCAGGTACGGGAACCAGACAAGTAGGAGCTTCTTCAGGGCAGTGCCTCTCCCGGTGTTCATAATGCTTTGTGCTTGAAAGCTTTCTGATAGCCTCCCAATTGTCAAGGCAAGGAATGTAATCAGGACCAGCAGTGGTATTACAGAGTTTCCAGCTGTATTGGTCCTTAGATATTGATGATTTTTGTGATTTCTTCTCATTTTGTGATTCCACCGCCTGAGTTGACCAAGCACCATTCTGAGCATCAGTTTCATTTAAGAGTTCAGATTGAGAACCAGCAGGGAAGACCTCAATAGAAGCCTTATCTTTCTCTCGAGTCTCCACATTATTTTCAGTAGCATCTTTGTCATCCTGCTTATTTCCTTCTGTGCTCTCTTCTGTTTCAGATTTCTTGTTCTCCTCATTGGTCTCAGATTTGTTCTCACCAGAGGTCTCCTCTGATTCATTTTGCTCAGTTTTATTTGCTTCCTCACCTTCAGCATCTCCTCCCTTTTTCTCATCGCCATCAGCATCATTCTTTTGTTCCTGTTGGGACTCGGTCTTCTCGTTCTGATTTTCTTCAACAGTGGTCTCAGAATCAGTCTTCGTGTCATTGTTCTCTGTGTCAGCTTTCTCAACCTTATTATCCTCAACTTTATTACCTTCCTCTCCCCCTTGATCATCCTGAACAGATTGGTTTTCACTTTGGGAATTGGCGGTGTTTCCATCTTCTTTCACAGCATCCTCTGGCAAATCACCTGAACTATCTTCAAATTGCTTAGAATTAGTTTCAGTTACTATTTGTTTTGCCTCATTTGCAATTTCCTCAGATGATGAATTTGATTTCTGAACAGGAACAACAGATGATGACATTAGCATCCAAACTCCAACTAAACAAAGGGCAACAAACACGACCACAACAGCTGTTGAACAGTAACTTGATGACTTCCTCCCATCAACTCGGGAATACTTCCCCAACGCCATAGTTCTCAACAAAGAGTTCCCCTTGGCCTATACCTGCAACAGGAAGAAATCAGCAATGTTAAAAGCCTCTTAACAATTTAACTTCTTCAAAATCTTACATCCAACATCCACAAAATAACCGAAGACAAATATTGAAGAAATTGAAACCAATATATTGTAATTGTGAAACTAAACCTGAAAATCATCTACCCATTTTATCCTGGAGATCAAGAAAATTAAGTAAATTTCACGTCAACTTCCTTTTCTAACTCCAATCCATTATTACATTTTTAGTCTTTCAGGGGTTTTAAAAACATCATAGCTACTTTTAATCAGGCAATGCCTAATTCTCTCCTACGAGAATGATGAGGAAAAGATAGCAGCAAATAAACGCAATACGCATTTGTGTTCTCTTTTGCACTTTGATATCTAATGTAATGTATGCATATGAAGATGATACAAACATTAACACACAGTAATAAATGATCTAAACATATAAATACACGGATCAGAAACAGATCAGAGCAGCCTGATGAAAATCAGCAACTAGATCGAATGAGTAAGATCCTTGGCCAAAATCTAGAAAAGATAAAATGGAAAGCAAGCCAACAACAACACAGCACAATGCAGAAAATATTAAAAGATCAATTTGATGGATGATGGAGAAACCTTATTCAGTTTTTCATTTGCATAAGAAGCTAGATCAGATAAAGAAAAAGCAGATCTGCCTAACTTAACAACGAACAATTAATTTAACCGATTTGTGCCATAGAGGAAAACAAACAAAGAACAAATCTCAGTGAGTTGACACTGGTTCAAGCACAAGGAAAACGAAGCAACAAAAATTTTATAAAAATAAACCCACCCGCCATTTTCAAATAAAAAAGCATATGAAAAAGCAAGAATCAAACACCACATAAACAGAAAAGAAGGAAGCAAAGAAACAGCAAATTGCAGCATTTTCTAAGTTGGTTGAATCAGCAAAAGACGAAGCACAGTAGAGTATAGTAGAAAAATTGAGTAAAGATACAAAAGAGGAAAGAAGCATACCTAGTTTGAAGCAAGAGACTTGCTAAACTTAGATCTGATAGCAGAAGAAAACGCCGGAGTTGCTCTCCTTATTCCCTTTTCCTGAGTAAGGAATGAAGAGAAGGAGATATCTTTGCTCGTTCTTGCTCCGTGTGGACCATTTATGGCGAAAAATTGATCTTTTCATTCATTTAATATAATAAACATCTGTCATTTATTCATTTCCATTAATGAATATCAGATAATTACGGTTTAACAGCTACGACCCTGGTGAGACCTCGGTCAATTAATGAACAGCAATAAAATTATTTTTTACCTGTAAGTAAATTTTATTTCGGTGGAAAGTGAAGATAATAAAAAAAAAGTTTAATGCATCGATATCTCTGAACTTGTTCAAAAAAAGTTGTTATCACTTTTAATTTTCAAATGTGACAGATAGTCCCCCTGTACTTATCTAAAAAATGTCCTTTACCCCCTAGTAAAAATATCGGCTTCAAAAACAAGAAGATGAACACGACTGGTCAAGAATCAATACAATATTATGATTAATTGAGGATTTTGAATTGTAAGAATACGAATGTTATGGGTTTTTTGTATTCATTTTCTATTCCACCAACATACTTTATGCGCATGTATTTTGATGATCATTTACGTAGCAAGCCATGCCAGCAAAAAGGGTAAAGTGACGCGTTTTAGACAAGTACAGGGGTTATCTATCACATTTTAAAGTTCAGGGTGACAACATCCTTTTTTAAACAAATTAAGCCATAAAAAAAATTGGGAGGAGATGTATAAAATTTTTCTAAAATTGATGGGTTTTGTAAATAAAGAACAGTATGATGATGATTAGGTAATTTGTTGGGGTTGGTATTGAATAAGTCGGTGTGACATCGCCAATGTGTGACTTTTGGCGTTTGGATACGGGCTAACGCAAAACAGGGACTGAAAGTGTATTTTAACCTATCAATCAACGTATGGGAAAATACCAAATTTATAAAATGATAGTATTTTTTTGGTGTTCATATGCTACATCCGTTTCTACTATACTAAAAAGAAGTGTTTATTTCATTTTATGTTAGGCTGCCAATTCCTTTTAGACTGAAAAAACATAACCTTAATGCTTTCAAACTTGTATTATAACAATACATTCTTAAATAGTTAAATACAAATTAAGCTAAATTATCATTTCATATTTTATACATATTCTCCATAATTTTTTTTATATGTGTTTAACCAAAATCTCATTCCATTGATTATAAAAAGAACAAAAATAGCTATACAATTTTATTGTAATTCTACTCATCAAATCTGATTAATAAATGGGTTACATGATTCTCAAACATTATATCATAAACAAAACAAAAAATACAGAAACAAATTACAATTGCAAATAAAAAAATTAATATTACCTCTCAACTATTTTAACCAGCTAGATATGTCTTTCTACAACTAACTATGATACTACTCTTAACATAAAATTTTCATTGCGGTACAAAATATACTCTGAGTTACATTATTATACCAACAAGGTCATAAAACAACATGATTAATAGCCCATACAAATTTTCTTGTAAAGAGAAACGCATCAACATATTATTCAATAGAAGCCTAATGGAAGGCAATCAATTTCTCGTCACTTTATGGTGATCTAGATCTACAAAGACTTGGTGGATATGATCAACTGCCTACCATGTCTCGATTTAACAGTGGTAACGGTTTCATTATATTTCAAATTAAATATATTTATTGTTGCTCAAGATTTTGCACCTGAAAAATACAATATTTCAAAATTTATACACCAAAGGCATTGAGTTAAACATTATATACTTGGTAGGCATGGTTTTAACCATGGCAAAAGCTGAATTGTCAGTCCAGCTTTCACTTTGTACTGAAAGCTGGTTGATAACACAGCTTTCATAATTTTTTATAAAAAAAATTGTTATAAATATGTACATTGGCTGAGGCGACTAAGGTTGTCCCTCGGCCACTGTACAATTCCTTGCTGGAGTAATTAGCGTGGGTTCCACGCTGAAATGACTGGTCTTTTGACCAATCATTCCCCCTCACATTTACTTTTCGTCTTTTAACCCTCAACTCTTTCAAACCCTTTTAAACTAAACTTTTGACTTTTAATCTCACCCCTTAATTCTCTACATTAATTTTAATGAACGTACTTCTCATTTTTTCTCTGTACTAATTCACTCACTCTCTTCAATTTCATTTCTTCCTCCTCTTTATTCAAGGTAATTATTTATTTAAGTTATATTAATAAATAATTACCTTGAATAAATAATTACCTTGAATAAAGAGGAGGAAGAAATGAAATTGAAGAGAGTGAGTGAATTAGTACAGAGAAAAAATGAGATTACGTTCATTAAAATTAATGTAGAGAATTAAAGGGTGAGATTAAAAGTTAAAAGTTTAGTTTAAAAGGGATTGAAAGAGTTAGGGGTTAGAAGAGGAAAAGTAAATGTGAGGGGGAATGACCGGTCAAAAGACCAGCCAGTTTAGCGTGGAACCCACGCTAATTGCTGCAGCAAGAAACCGTACAGTGGCCGAGGGACAACCTTAGTCGCCTCAGCCAGTGTACATATTTATAACAATTTTTTTTATAAAAAATTATGAAAGCTGTGTTATCAGTCCAGCTTTCAGTACAAAGTCAAAGCTGGACTGATAATTCAGCTTTTGCCATGGTTAAAACTATGCCTACCAAGTATATAATGTTTAACTCACTGCCTTTGGTGTATAAATTTTGAAATATTGTATTTTTCAGGTGCAAAATTCATTTTTTTATAAACATCCCCCTTGTAATAATAAATAATCAGTTTTCAAGAATTGATATTTAGTTAAGAAATGCAAATCAACAATTTGTCATGTTATCATATGATAACTTGGTTAGTAAAACATCACATCTTATTAATGACTTAGCAGTTTTTTAGAAATCTAGGTGAGTATATTGGAATCATATTTACTGCTTCCTCCTTTTTAAATAATTATCACAAGATTATTTTCCAATACCAATATCATATTAATTAAAATAATAAAAATATCTATTTATCTTTATGACTTTTGTAAATTTGAAAGTTGATTGGATACTTTATTCTTTTTATCATTTTCAAAATGCATTAAATAAGGGTAAAATGGATAAAATGTGTATTGAAAACTTAAAACGACACTTATTTAAAAAAATTTCAAAGACACCAAAAAGACAATTATTGAAAAATGGAGGTAGTATCTTCTTTCTTCCCCGTTCCCATTAAAAAACTACAAACTATCTATTTTAATCAGATAAATGTTGAAAAATAGAGAAATTAATAAATATAATATAATACGACACTTTACATATTTTTAAATGAAAAACAAGAAAGGGGGTTAAGAAATGGGGACATTATTTTTTTTTTTATTATAATATTCACCACTTCAATTTAGTACTAAAACAAATAATTTTATTTGTAAGACTATCTTAATTTTAAAAGCAATATCAATTATTTTTTTAGGATGCAATAACCCAGCAAACAAAATCCATAAAACCAAGAAAATCAATTATAGCTAGGGATGATAACAGACTCTAGATCTGGTTCGGATTCATAGGTCCAGATTTTTTATTTATGATATGGATCTTGTTTTCATCCGGATTCAAGAAAACATATATAAATCTGGTACTAAATTTTACAATTGGACCCGAATCCATAATTGAAAATTAATTGCACATTATCGTTTATTTTTTCTCAAACTTATTGGAAATTTATCCACCACTTCAATTTAGTACTAAAACAAATAATTTTATTTGTAAGACTATCTTAATTTTAAAAGCAATAACAATTATTTTTTTAGGATGCAATAACCCAACAAACAAAATCCATAAAACCAAGAAAATCAATTATAGCTGGGGATGATAAGAGATCCTGGTTCGGGTCTGGATTCGTAGATCCAGATTCTTTATTTATGATATGGATCTTGTTTTCATCCGGATTCAAGAAAACATATACAAATCTGGTACTAAATTTTACAATTGGACCCGGATCCATAATTGAAGATTAATTGCACATTATCGTTTATTTTTTCTCGAACTTATTGGAAATTTAATATCATTTGAGATTCATGTAAGTTCAATTGCATGAACATAAGTAAATAAACATGTAAGTTGTTTGAAACCATGTGAAATTACAAGTATATAAACTAAAACTAAGATTTTGATGTTAATTACATGGATCCGTTTATGGATCCGGATCCATGAAATCCGTTGGATCTAGATCTTAAAATTATAGATCCAACGAATCCAGAATGAATTTGAATTTAATACATTCAAACGGATCCGAACCGGGTCCAAGCTGAATCCGGTCCAGATCCGATATGTTACCATCAACCATAGCTATAGCAAATGTGTAACCATCACATTTTGATCAGCTTGTTATTGGATGAAATGAAAATGTAAAAAATACAGAATACAAGTAGATTTTAAAATATGTAAAATACTTGCGGGAGCAGACAAGTAAAATTTTCAAGCCAAATTGTAAAAGTGAATAGATTAATAAGATGGGGATGAATCATGAAGGTTCTTCTGAACATGACGGTGATTGCTTGCTGCCACTTCCATAATAATTTATTTAGATCTTATTAAATAAAAAAAAATAATTGCACCGCCAGAATTGCCCATTTTATTCTTTAAATCTACGTTTTTTTCTTATTCAAATCTCATGATGAATTGGAACATGGGCAATTGGACCTCCACCTTTCTCTTTTTCCTGCACAATACATTATAAAAAAATCTACGATCCATCAATCATGGCACTTTAATGTTTGTGTACTCCATTATTATATTATATATTTTAAGTACAAAAATACGTACCGCTATTTTACTATAACTACTCAGCTGATTAAAACAAAGACAAATTGGGTTTTTATTTTTTTATAAATTTATTTGAATTTAGCTGTAAGAAAATAACTACTATACAACTTTGTGGTTACTTGAACAATATTTTCTTATTAGTCGTATAATAACATAACTTCTTGTTAATAATGATTCAAAATTCTATTTACATTAGTAGTGTTTGTTATCACGGTTCAAAATTAATCTCAGGTTAAACCATTGCGTTAGAAACACTCACAAAAAATAATTTGAGTTGTTGAAAGTGATTGTCCAGTCTTCGGTGTTCCCAGGTCCTGTAAAACAAGTCTCCGGCCGGAAGTGGTTCCGGCGAAGACCCTTCGATGCTGAAGTTAGTCTTTTTAGAGGAGTGATGAGTGTCTATTATAAGAGTAACAGTTACCTCTTTCGCGGATCCTTGTCTTACTATTTATAGGAATTTATGTAATGATGACTTGTGAGGTCCGCCTGCAAGCTGTGCGTCGGTGGCAAGCCTCTTGAAAGTCTTTTCAGCCAGAGTTGTATTTAATGTGACAGTGGAAAGAGAAGGAGTGTGCCAGGTCAGCAAGGGTCTTGCGGATGGTTTCTCAGCTCGAGCGCGGTGGGTAGCACTAAGGGAATCTCGCTGTTCTGCTGAAGTATTACCAGCGAGAGCGCGGTTAGTAGCGCTGAGGGCATTTTGACTGTGTGACATTGCTGATGTGGTTTCGGCGCATGGCTATGCCGATGGTATTGTATTTGGACCAAGGAGTTTTATTTAAGCTTTTAATGGGCCTTGATATCAGGACTCCCCCCCCCACCGAGCCCAAATGAAGGCTCTTTAGGGTCTTTGAAAGGTCTGTGAGGGTACCGTGGAGTGGCGACTGTTGATCTGATGCGACCTTTCATATATGCCATTTCAGACAGTAACGATGATGCTTCATTAATGGGTGTGTCTCTTTGGTTTTCGCGCAGCTTGCTGTATATATTAGGGTGTGCGTGCCGCTGTTGTTCTTTTGCCTGAATTTGTTTTCGGAGATTTCAAGCTACTTATTTGCTTTCTAATATCTTTGCCTTCGTTTGAGGAGTTTTTTGCTAAGCTTCATTTCTTTTTTTGAGTGAGTTTCCTTCCTTTTTCTATTATAAAGTAAAAATGTCTTCAAGTTCTCCCGATGCATGTGCTTTAGTCCACCGCGCCGGTCACCGGTAACCAATGGAGGAGCATGATCCTCGTCCTTCTACTGCTGTGCTGCCCTTTAGGGGCCCCAAAGCCACCGCTGCGGTGGAGGTGGTGGGGGGTGGTTCGAGGTTTATCCCGCGCCACCGGGGTGCAGTGGGGGAGTCTTCCTCTCCGTTTCTCGTTGAAGGGGCAGATTGCTAAACACCCACTACCATCAAGAAAAAGGAGGCTAGCAAAATTTTTCAGCTATTAGTGGGGGCGTCGTGGAGAGTTTTGGGGAAAGCACTGAAGAAGGATGAAGTAATGTGGAATCCCCCTAGGGGGGACTTGGTGCCCGTGCTTTGTCAACAAGTGCACTAGGGATTCCGCTTCCCCCTGGATGTCGGGGTGATAGACATGCTGCGCGAATTATATTTGTGCCCTGGGTAACTGAACCCGAATGCTTGGATTGTCTTGGCTGTTCTAGCACGAATGTGTCGTGAGCTGGGCTTTACCCTGTCGGGGTGAGTGTTTCGTCTCTTCTTCAAACCTCGCACTATACATGTAGGGGTTTTCGTATTTTGGGGTAGCACAAGAGAAACCACGCCGAAACCAGTAGAGAAGTAATCCCATGTTAGGGATTTTAAAGATAAATGGTTTTGGATTTTTCCATCCCCTGATAACGTAGAAAGGGATGCACCGAACCCCTTGAGGGATGGGAAGTTTCCCTTCCATACCCGTTGGAATCGCAACCCGGAAGACCCCTATCATTGGCGCCCAGCCAAGGATTTGAGCCATGCGTAGCTCCGAGAGGCTGAAATTATCTGCCAAATTCGGCCAGGCATCCACTGGCGCGTGGCAGAGTATTTACTTGGTCAACCAGATGGCCTTTTTTGCTGGATGGATCAAGGGGCCATCTCTTATACCGATTTGACTGCCGAGGGTGGTGAGATTTCAAAAAACTGATTGTTGCCTTTCTTTTTATTTGTAGAAATGGCTCGTACTAAGTGGAATCCCAAAATTATTCCTACAGTAGCAGCAGCGAGGATACAGGCAGCTGAGGTTGCCTCTCCGGTAGGAGAGAAGGGGGCTGAGGTGACGCTGAAGGTGGAGATTGCTGCTGGGGGATGGGCTCAGTAACTTCTCGAACAGAGGATTTTAGATCATCTGGCTGCTCAGCAGGAGGCCATCGGGGCGTCGAGGGAAGTTATGGTCATAGAGACCACTCCACCCAGAGCCGTGACTTCAGCGGTCAGTCCCAAAGAGCCTCCCTCCCCTAAGGGGGAAAACTCCTATCGCCCCCATGAAGGGTGTGGAAATTCAGAAGAGGGGATAAAAGCGTCCTCGTGATGATGCGATGCTGGAGGGAAGTCCTCCAAGGGGAAAGCTCCACTGACGGAGGAGGAGCAGGTTCAATGGGCCAAATACGATCCTCCGTTGGTATGTTTGATAACTAGAATTTACCCTCCTTTTGTTTCTATTTGTACTGCTTACCAAATTTTGCTCGGCTTCTTCGCAGTTGTGGCGAGAGGTCCATGGGGAAGATGTGCCATTGCTGAAGCCTGAGGTTTTGGGGGAGCTGGGGTGCTACACCGAGCTCCCTAGCGAAGACACACGCTTCGACGCTATGGGCCCTGCTGAGCTGGGGGCCTATGTTGAGCAGCAAGCTTTGCTTGTAAGTATTTCATTTGAGTGTTTGGGGATTGGTTCACTGGTCATAAATGCGTCACTTATTCTTGCTGTTGATTATTTAATTTGCCCCAGTTTTTGTTGTGAAGGCCTTTTCTGCTGTCCATCGGGCGGTGAAGGCGTTGGTTGAGGCACAGCTTCAAGTGGAGACAGCCTATGCTGCCTCCCAAGGCAGTGCCAAACGGCTGAAAGAGGTACAACAAGAGTACGATACCTTTGTTGAGCTGGAGGAGACTGCTCGGAGGTTGGGGGAGACAGGTAAGAAACAAGCCACAGAGCTGACTCAGGCTCTTGCGGACTTGGAATATTCTGAGAGTAAGAGGTAGGAGCTGATCAACACCATGCGAGGATTGGAAGAGAAGCATTAGATGGCATTAGCCAAAGTTAAATCTGCCACCGAGGTTGAGGAAAAGAGGCTAAAGGCGCTTGTAGAGGATTTGAGGGTTGAGTTGGCGAGGGAGGGAGAGGAGAGAGCGAAGGTGGTTAAGGATTTGGAGAACGTGGAGAAGGGGTTGGGATATTGGAGGACCAACACCGAAGGGAAGACCGAGGCCTTGCGAGATCTTCAGCTTAAATTTGAGCGTCACAAGGCCAAGTACAAGTCGAAGGTGAAGCAAACCCGCGAAGACTGGTAAGAAGATCATCTTAGCTATCGAACAGCTTTTCTTTGCGCGGTACGTGTCAAGTTTCTTGAGGCTGATATTGACGACCTTGCCCAAATAGCTCCGCTGGATGAGCCCCTCAACCGCTGGGAGGAATATGAGCGTATCTTTGGGCCTCCCGTGGCAGAGCCCTCTTATTCCAACGTGTCCTCCGTGGCGACGGATGAGGAGGAAGTTCAGTCGTGATAGCCTCTAGCATGCTTCTTTCTCTGTTTTGTAGTCTTTTGTAAAATTTTGAACTTCTGTAGCTATTGGGCTCGGTTGTTGTGAGCTCATATTTCGCCTTATTAATGGAATCTTTATTGCCTGTCGATAGGTTATTTTATTAAGTTGCTGAATACATAGTCTTTGTTGATTTTTGCTAGTTTGCTGCTCTTTGATAATTGAGGTATGATGTTGGTTCCCCTTTTTGGATTAGCCACCGAGACATAGATTCCCCTTATTTTCTTATCATATGCTAAATTAGCTGAATTGTAGCTTGACTTGGCTTTTATGTTGTTTAGCTGAACTCAGGGGGATGTGAACCTGAGGGTTGTTTTTCTTGCTTTAATTTCAGTGTGATAATGCCAAGGGGATCTCGTTGATCTGACCCTGTGGGCTGTTTACCTTTAATTTCAAAGCGTGATAGCACCGAGGAGATCTTGTTGATCTGACCCTGTAGGTTGTTTAAGTTTGCTTTTAATTTCAAAGCGTGATAGCACCGAGGGGATCTCGTTGATCTGACCCTGCGGGTTGTTTAATTTTGCTTTAATTTCAAAGCGTGATAGCGCCGAGGGGATCTCGTTGATCTGACCCTGCGGGCTGTTTAAGTTTGCTTTAATTTCAAAGCGTGATAGCGTCGAGGGGATCTCGTTGATCTGACCCTGCGGGCTATTTAATGTGGTTATCTGCTCACTCAAATGGAAGAGGTTTATGGAATGCTGCATTTTCATTACCCTGAAAGTTTCCAAAACATAATCTATGAATAAATACATAAGATATGAATAAATACATAAGATGTTACTTATCAAGCTCCCGGATAAAACTTCTGAAGGGATGCTGCGTTTCATGTGCGGGGTAGAACATTTCCCCGAATGGTGGATAACTTGTAAGTACTACCTCCCATCCATTTTGTTACTTTGAACGGGCCTTCCCACTTGATACCGAGCTTTCCCCACCCCTCTCTTGCTTGCGAGTCCTTTGTGTTCCGAAGGACTAGCTCACCCTTTTGGAATGTTAGAGGTTTGATCTTCTTGTTGCGTATGAGAGCGATGCGCCGTTTGTATTCCGTCATGCATATGAGAGCTTGCTCCCGCTTTTCCTCCAATGAATCCAAGTTGTTCCGTAACAAATCATCGTTTGAAGCCCCTTCGATGTAGTTTGCTACTCTCGCGCTGGGTGCGACAATATCAACCGGGACTACCGCCTCTGTTCCATAGGTGAGGAGGAAAGGTGTTTCACCTGTCACCGTTCGGGGTGTGGTTCTGTAGGACCAAAGGACGTTATTCAGCTCTGCTCTTGGACTCTTGTTTTGATTCCTTCTAAGATGGTTCTATTAGTTACCTCCGTCATGCCATTTGTTTGAGGGTGGGAAATGTTGGAGAAGCGGAGTTGTATCTTTAGTCGCTGACAGAAACATTTGAACGCATGACAATTGAATTGTGTCCCATTGTCCGCTATGATTGTATGCGGGATGCCGAAGCACGATATTATGTTCTTGGTAAAGAAGGAGGTGACTTGCTTCGGCGTGATGGCTGACAGGGATTCATCCTCCACCCATTTGGTGAAGTGATCAATAGCCACAATAATCCAACGCTTCTGCTACTTCGCCCTTGGTAAGGGTCCCACTATATCTACTCCCCAAAGGGCGAAGGGCCATGCTGCTTGTATTATGGATCTTGGCCTGACTGGTGCTGATGATGTTTTGGCAAAGGATTGGTATGCCTTGCAAGATTAAACCATTCTTTTGGCTTGTAGCTCCATAGTCTGCCAATAGAAGCCTTGTAACTTCACCCTCCGGACCATTGCATCCTTCTTCTCATGCATGCCACAGAGGCTTTTGTGAACCTCACGTAATATGTAATTGGCGTTGACACGGTCCACGCACTTCAGCCATGGGTGGCTAATGGATTTCCGGTATAGTTGTCCGCTGATTATCGCATAGCGAAAGGACTTCCTCATTATTTTTTGAGCCATGCCCTCATCCGCTGGTAGTTCGTTGTGCTCTAAATACTTGCGGATGAGGGTAAACCATTAGTCTTCCACCGCCGATTGTAATACTTCAGCTGCCAACATGTTGGGGGAACTTATATGCAAAAGAATACAGGGGAGTAGGATCTCATGTTCCTCAGCAGATGCCCCTTTTGCCAGTCGATCAGCTTCAGCGTTCAACGCTCTGGGGATCTGCGTAATAGTCATTTCGGTTCCCTTGCGACGTACCTCCTTGATGAGGGAAGTGATCCGGGTGAGATACTGTCATATGATCTCGCTTTTAACTTTGTACTCATCGTCGAGTTGCTTAACCACCAGCCCAAAGTCGTTGAATATCTTGATGTTGTCTGGCTTGATGGCCTTGATAATCTCCAGCCCGTAGATTAATGCCTCGTACTCCGCCGCATTGTTGGAAGCCCTAAATTCCATCCTAGTAGCCTGTCGAATTCTTATACCCCGGGGACCTTCAATATAAACTCCAATACCAGCCGCAGTGCTATTAGAGCTACCGTCTATGAACATCCGCAATGACGCTTCCGGTGGCTCCTTTCGTAGCGGGGCCTCTTGAACAAAGTCTGCTAATGCTTGAGCTTTCATTGCCATCCTTGGTTCAAAGTGTACGTCGAACTCTGTGAGTTTGAGAGACCATTCGGCAAGGCGCCCGGATGATTCGGGCCGCTGCAGTGCCTTCTTGGGTGGCAGGTCAGTTTGCACTATGATAGTATGGGCTTGGAAGTAGTGGCTCCATTTTTAATAGGACACCACTAGAGCGCCAGCTTCTCTATTCGGTTGTACCTTACTTCGGCGCCTTTCAGTGCACGGCTTCTATAATATACCGGGAACTGGTCCACCGCCTCCTCTCTGACGAGCACCATTCCTACTGCTTCCTCCGATGTGCTAAGGTAGAGATACAGTAGCATACCGGTGACGGGGTGGCTCAGCAAAGGAGGGGAGACCAAGAATGTTTTGATCTCGGCTAAAGCTGCTGCGCAGTCCTCCCCCCAAATGAACTTCTTCGTTTTCAAGGCTTTGAAGAATGGGATGCAGCGTTGTGCTGTGCAGGAAATAAAATGGCCTAAGGCGTTGAGCTTACCGTTGAGCCGTTGAACGTCAATGATATTTTAGGGTTCTTTGAGCTGAAGCACTGCTGTTATCTTGTCGGGGTTGGCTTCTATTCCCCTTTGCGATACTAGATACCCTAAGAACTTTCCTCCTGTTACACCAAAGGCGCATTTTTCTGGGTTTAACTTTAGCCCGTACTTTTCCAGAAGAGTCAAAACTTTGGCTATTTCCGCTGCATGCTCAGCTTCAATCCTACTTTTGATGATCATATCGTCCACATACAACTCTACTTCTTCCCCAATCATATCGCCAAAGATCTCGTTCACCATTCGCTGATATGTGCTCCCGCGTTCTTAAGACCGAAAGGCATGACATTATAACAGTATATTCCCTCATGGGTGATGAACGATGTCTTTTCTTTGTCCTCCTCTACCATAGGTATCTGGTTATATCCTGATGCCGCATCTAGCATGGAATAAATGGCATATCCTACCGTGGCGTCCACTAACATGTCGATGCTGGGGAGAGGATAGTTATCTTTAGGGCATGCTTTTTTGAGATCCGTGAATTCCACGCACATACGGAATTTACCGTTGGATTTCTTGACCAACACTACGTTGGCGATCCAGTCAGGATAGCGGACAATCTTGATATGTTCGGCCTCGAGTAAGCGAGAGACTTCTTCCTCTATGGCCTTTTACCTTTCCAGGGCGTGGTTCCTTCTCTTTTGTTTCACTGGTTTCGCCTGAGGGAGGACATTCAGCCTATGTTCCGTGACATTGTGGCTTACACCTTTCAGATCTGCCGAGGTCTAAGCGAAAGCCTGCACCTTGTCGTGCAACACTACTAAGATTGCCTCCTTTATTTCACCTTTCAACCCTCCAGACATGCGGACCTCCTTTCCGTTTTCTAAGCAAACCGCTACCATTACATCCGCAGGTTCAGCGGTCTACTCCCCATCAGGTTTCTCCACCGATAATGGCTCAGCCTTTAAGGACATCAGGTATGTGTCCTTTGCGGCCTGTTGATTTCCATGAGCCGTGGCTACTCCATGGTGCGTGGGTATTTGAAGCGTTAGGTAACGAAGATTAATAACCCCTTCGGAGCCGATGATGAGTGGCCGGCCCAAGATTATGTTGTATGCCAAGGGTATATCCACAATGAGAAATTCGACCCGCGCTTTCCACTTTGGGCCATCATCCCCCAAAATAATAGATAAATTTTCTGAGCCGCATACACGTACGGCGTGACCCCCTAGGCCAATGAGCGGCACCTGGTGAATGGCGAGATGGTTAGGGTTCCCCCCAATGGCTTCGTACACCCTCCTCGTCATCACATTGACCGAGCTGCCCGTGTCCACCAGCGTGCGGTGTACTTGGTATCCCTCCACCATTATTTCAATCACCAGAGCATCATTGTGTGGTGGAAGCTTCCTCTCTTGGGTGAAGGAATAGCATGTTTCGCTCGACCTGTTCGTATTATCATAATCGAATACTAATCCTCGCTTCCTCTTTTTCTGAACGGCTCCTCCCGCAATCACATGTATCACTCCTCTAGGAGGCGGCTCTTCGGTCGCTCGACGAGTCTCGCCATCGAGGCGAGGTGATTGATAGCCTGTATCCTTATCTCGGTGAGGTGGTCTATAGCCTACTTCTTCATCTCGGCGAGGTAGTTGATAGCTTCGCTGTTCTTGGCGAGGGTTTCTCCCTCCATCTCCATTCCGTTGCTGATCTCTCTGCGGGTTCAAGAGGAAGCGATCCAGTCTATCATCAGCGGTTTTTTTGTTAAGTTCGCGGGCCAACTCTCTTCAGTCTTCCGTGTCGTGGCCTTCACTTTTGTGGAATTCCCAATAAGATCCCGGTCTCCCCTTGTATCTCATCTTAGGGGGGTATTTGATGTCCTCCCCGTTCTTTTCGATCCACATCAGAACCTCCTTCCTCTTGGCGTTGAAAGGGGTGAATTCTTCCTCCTCCCGCCTAGGCATCTCCAAGTGATAAGTTTGTCGATGCTCCGATATGCGTTTTCCAAAGTCTCATCTTTTGGCCGGCTCTTCCCTTATTGCGGCTTCGATTTGTTTTGTGTTCCTCTTGTGAGTTTCCCAACGCACCCACTTCCTGGCCTTCTGCATTAGTGTTGCCAGGGTGTTGGGCCTCTCGGTGGATATGTCTTTCGCCAAATCGGCACTACGGCAATTCCAGGCCAATCCGAGGTTATGTAAATGTTCCAATCCCTAATTTCGAGAGCCGTTTTCTGAAATCTTTCCATGAAGTCGGCGAGGGACTCATCCGCCCTCTACCGAACCATCTACAAGTCTTGGACTGTCTTGCTAGGCGGGATGGATGTGAAGAAGTATAGAGCAAAGCTCTTGGCCATCATGTCAAAGCTAGTTATGGATCCTGGCTTGAGGTTCTCAAACCAGTGGGTTGCAGGTGCTATTAGGGTGGTGGGGAATAATTTGCATAGCATGGCGTCTGTAGCGTCTGCTACCTCCATGCACTGGCGAAAGTACCGAACGTGCGCAGTTGGGTCTCCCACTCTGGAGTATTCCCGAAATCGAGGCTGCTTGAAACCTTTCGAGAATCTCTCCCTACGTATGCGGGCGATGTAGGGTGACTCTGTTTCAGCAACATCGGGTGCCGCAGCTTCCATGCCCCTTTCGGCTAGGAGAGCTTCCACCTTTCTAGCTACCACAGCCTCCAAATCCTCTTTGGTTGTCTGGGTTCCTAGAGAGGCCCCCCGCCTTGATCCAACCGAGCTCCCCTCGCTGTCTTGAGGTTGCCTTGAGCGAGCTTTGAATGTGGAGCCTCCTTTATACGGGAGCGATTCCCCTGATCCTCCCTCTTCTCGTCACTGGGATTCCGTTTGCTCCTTTCCTTTAGCCGTCGCAGTTCCATCTCTCTCCGTTGTCCGCGAGCGGTGGTAAGTGTATCGTGAGTAATTTTTCTTTGCTGCGGAGGAAAAACCTCGGGACGAGTGTCGCGCCTCCTACCTATCCAACTACCTTTCCCTGTAGAAGTCCCTGAGCAGTTCCTGTTCCTCCCTTCGTGAGTGCAGCATCTCATTCATCATATTCTGCATAAGAGCCATGGCCGCATTTTGCTGCTCATTCTGTTTGATTAGCATTGCTACCATGTCTTGCTCCACAGCCTTCTTCCTTCCTTCCTCGCATGTCTCTGGTCTCGACTCGCTAGGTGTTTCTATCAATGGCGGCGGGATGGTGATGGCTGGGTTCGACGTTCCTGCTCTACATCCAAGCTCCGGCGTGTCCAAGAATAGAACCGATCCTGGAGTGAAAGATTTCGTTGGTCTGCTTGGGGGAGTAGTCATTGTTTGGGGTTGTCTTCTATGCTCACCGTACCAATTTGATGTCCCTTGAAAGTGATCGTCCAATCTTCGGTGTTCCCAGGTCCTGCAAAACAATTCTCCGGTCGGAAGTGGTTCCGGCGAAGACCCTCCGATGCTGAAGTTAGTCTTTTTAGAAGAGTGATGAGTTTCTATTATAAGAGTAACAGTTACCTCTTTCGCGGATCCTTGTCTTGCTATTTATAGGGATTTATGTAATGATGGTTTGTGGGGTCCGCCTGCAAGCTGTGCGCCGGTGGCAAGCTGCTTGAAAGTCTTTTCAACCGTCGGAGCATTAAATGGTTCGTCCCTACCAGTCAGAGTTGTATTTAATGCGACAGTGGAAAGATAAGGAGTGGGCTGGGTCAGCGAGGGTCTTGCGGATGGTATCTCAGCTCGAGCACGGTAGGTAGCGCTGAGGGAATCTCGTTGTTCTGCTGAAGTATTACCAGTGAGAGCGCGGTTAGTAACGCTGAGGGCATTTTGACTGTGTGACATTGCTGATGTGGTTTCGGCGCGTGGCTATGCCGATGGTATTGTAGTTGGATCAAGGAGTTTTATTTGAGCTTTTAATGGGCCTTGATATCAGTAGTGTTTGTTATCACATGTCAAAACTAATCTCAGGTTAGAAACACTCACAAAAAATAATTTGAGTTGTTGAAATACTAAAATATATCAATTAAGTTGCAGATAAGAACACATTGAAGTTAAAATTAGAGAAGTAATAAAGAGTTAGATGACAAATGAAGTAATCAATGTAGTTGGAGTGAATGGTTTTTCAAATGTAAAAATCGTTAAAATTTTTGTTTCCAATTAATTAATGATTTGAAATACCTTTGGATTTTAAGTTCTCTAGTAGCTAGCCTATATAAACACAATAGAACTGATAATTTTAGTGTGAGATTATTGTTGGAACTTTGATGAGTGTTTGAGAGATCAAAGCAAAATTGGGCGAACGTTCTAAAATTGTTTCCTACGAGAATTTCATGAGAATTGCCTTCGTGCACATCAACATTTTAACATTGTTTAATTACTACCGATGCATCCAAATATCTAACAATGATATCACAACAGTTAGTTAGTTGTTCATTAAACCAAGACATGAACAATGGTTTTAGTTAAAGTTTGATATTTGAGAAATTTTACAGCTCTATGATTTCAGTCCATGGAAAACTAAAGTTGCAGACCATTGCAAAAGGCGGTGTTGGGGGATATGTTGAAAGTATGCATTGATGGCAATAAAACAATGGTAGAATGTATTTCGGACATCACTAATTATTTTTCAAAAATTAACCATCAATATAAGTTCTATGCACATTTTCTCTCATTTTTAAAGGAATATCATCCCTAAAACTAATCTGATTTGGGAGAACAATCATAGGCGTAATTTGCTTAAACTGGTAAGCAATTACTTTGTAATTAACTTGTAAAGCCCTGTACACAAACTAATAGGGTGAAAACCAACAAAACTCTCAGGGTACTCCTTCGAATGAGAACAGTAAGAGTTTGGTTCATCTAATCATCAATCACGCACTTGAGGGTCAACATCATTCCAAAATTTCTGGTAGAATGTAAATAACGGGTCGAATCAGCCCTAGTGTCATTCTTATCTTAGTTTTGGATAACAACATTTTCAGTCCTTCATGTCCTAACAAAACTTTTAAAAAATTAAAAGGTTTATTATCGGCAGGAGCAACCGACCTAATACCTAAAGATATTAACAAAAGGGCAATGGTCCGAACCAGCTCGTGCCAAATGATGGATTTGTGTGTCCTCAAAATCATGCACCAAACTATCATTATCCAAAGCCCGATCCCACTTCTATGTGGATTTGGGACCCGAAAATCCCAAATCAATAAGAGCATGATCATAGACGAAATCATTGAACTCCCGTCATGATTATCCAACCACCTCGCTGTCATACTACTCAATAAGACTTAGGGGCAATTGGGTCAGCCCACAAATTACTTTTCTAGATTCAAAGAAAATTATTATTGTAATTTCTTTTCTAGAACCAAGAAAATATATAATTTACCAAACCATATAAAATTTCATTTTACATTTTAAGAATGGATGAGGCATATCAATATGCTTAGAACCCAACCAAACCCCTCCAAGTCTTGCAACAGTTTGGATCCCACGTGAAAATAATAATGATAATAAGATCAAATGCATTATTATGTACTCCTCAACTTGATAACAAAAGTCGGATATCACTTTCAATTTGCAAAAGAACTATGTATACCCTCATTAACTTGGTAAAAGCGCATCACTTAATCCCCCTCAATGTCACGTGTCAGAATTTGGTTAACTTGATTTTTCAAAAATACCATTAATCTAATTTTTCTTTTTCCAACCAGAAGTTGACATGTGACATTAAGAACAGGGCAAACTGATGTATTCTTGCCAAGTTGAAGGTGTGACTAGTTTGCTAGTTGAGGGTATTCGGTATTTGGAACTAAGTTAAGGGTGTAATGTTGCATTCGGTAAAATAATAATAATAATAATAATTTTCATTCTGCTCTGAAAGTTGATCTGTATACCAATCAAATAATATATTATGAAAACATATTTTGCATGCAAAAAGAAATTCATCTGACTAAATCAAATGATTCAAGAGTAATTTGTTTCAAACCAACCAAGAGAAAACTTGTTTACCAAAAAAAACCAACCAAATAGAAATAATTGAAAGTTTTAGCTAGAATTCATGCAACTTCGTGTTCAAAATATTGTTTTCATACTGAAAATATCGAAATATTAAAATCAATGACCATATTCTTTATAAATGCCCTTAGAAACTTGTCAAGTAAAATAAGCAATCGTCACAATCGACAAAACTGATAGAACAATTACATGGACATATTCGTTTTATTCTAAGGCCTATCGTGCATTGAATTGAAAGATATCACACCACTCCTAGCTTAGTTAACTAATGATTATACAACTAAAGCTTTCTTTGTTTTTTTGATCGAATTAAGTCACGCTTCTGACACAATTTATGATGACTTCCTGCTAAAAGCAAGAGGGGAGTACGAGTTTAAAATGGGGAGTATATTTGGGTTCTATGCCCACAACACAAGTGATAGCTCTGTATGCTGCAAAACTTCTCAGCATTGTTTTCCTTTTTCTATTTTTATGAATTCAAAGTTCACTGTTTACTTATTTAATTTTTTTAAAAGAAGGATTGCATAATTAAAACTATGGGTGATACAATAGACGGAACAAAATTCCAAGTCCACCTTATCTCAACAGAATAAACTATTCTAACCAAAAGAATGAGCAACAATATTATGATCCTTTTTCGTCCTAACAAACCAAACAAGAGGCTAAATGAGACGCACAATTTTCTCCTTAGAAGCAATATAAGAATAGCCTATATCTCAGTACTAACTAATAGATTAAATAAAGATTTGGTTTCTAATCTATTATTGTTATTATCATGGATTTCAAACCCGAACTGATTATTAAACCGATGGAGGAAGAGAATTATGAATTTAAGGTTTAACCGGATTAAAGCAGAAATTTTTAAAATTTGTTAAAATAATATCATGGTTAATGTTTTGATAAAAGAACCATGTTATATAAGTTATGATGCAATAATAATTAGTAATGTTTTCTATTAATAGTATGTAATTCAAAATGAATACTCTCAATTAAAAAGTAAATTATAATATGGTGAAAGGAGTGGGTCACTGACTTTAGATTAACTTAGATTTATTGAATAAAATCATAGTTAAAAATTAGATAAAATAATAAAAAGTACTAATTAACAAATCCTTTCATAATTTAATATTGATAAATTAGATAAAATAAGAAACTATTATTGATTAATTTGGAAAATCTAAAACTATGTAATAACATATAATATAATTAATTACATGGAAAATAATCTGTTTAATAAAATTTATAAAATACTACCCGTATGTATAAAATGATAGTTATGGTCATGTGCATTTTATATAAAAGAATCAATTTGAATTAATTCATAAATTACAATCTTTATGTTAAATATGGTAGTTTGTATAATGTATAGAAAAGAATCAATGTAATTGAAATTTTTAATGCGGTGCGATTATGTTATATATGATAATTATGGTAATGTATAATTTATTTAAATATATTCTTAAAGTCGATTTTTTTTCAAATCCCTCTATATTCAAATTTTTTTTCCACAACCATATTTGAAAATAAATAATCCATAATATTTTCTAACTGAAATTAGTTGAACCGATCGGTTCCTGGTTTGATAGACCGGTTCAATCACTTATTGATCAGTTTTTTTTATCACTTTAAGAATCCAATGAAAATTGATCAGACCAACTTCCGGTTTCAGTTGTACCCAGTCCAGTTAGTTGGTTAAAACTATGATTATTAAAATTATTAATTGGAGTTTATTCAAGTGGTAAGTAACTTAGTATCACTGAAGTAAGGTCTCAACTTCGAGCCTTGCAAATGTAAAAAAAAATCTCATTGAGCGATTCACCCACCATAACCAGGTGTGCAATCCAGTCAAATATGAATGTAGTTTGGGCAAATATCCGGTGAATTAGATGGGTAATAAAAATAATATTATTTCAATAATTTAAAAGAGTACCAGTAAAGCTCAATTTGATGGCAGATGTGATCAATTGTTTAACTCACCCTAAAAGATACTCGAAAGGATAAGGATTGTCACACATATAAGAAACAACAATATTCAAGCATAGCAATATGAGATATCCAACACACCCTCTCGTACCTAAATCCATTTAAAATGTGAAGCAAACATTAACAAATCTGTCTATCATAGATTCTTAACTCATCTCAAAAGATACTCCAAAGGATGAGAATTGTCATACATATATAATAATCAACAATACTTAAACTTAAGCTTGTGGGATATCCAACATCGGATATGTCTAGATGCCTCGTTATTTTTGAGACACCCCAGTAAGGATAGTGATATAAGTAAAAAAAAGTTCATTATCATGCCTTTTCCTAATATTAAATGGAATGGAATTAAGGACGTTTAGATCCATTGGGAAACACATATTCTATTTAGATACACTCGAAATAACCTCTTCTTTTATATAATGAGAATTTGATCCGGTATGAAATGAATTAATAATCATAAAATCTACTTATTATCAAATTATAGATTATAACTTATAGCTCTAATAAGAGAGATTTTAAATTAAGACGTATATAACATTTTTTTTCAATTTTATTAATTGTTCGTACTTTTTGAATTTTCTAAGGATGGTGATAGGAGTGTAAATGAACCAAGCTGTTTGTGAACAGCTCGATGTTCGGCTCGATAAAAGCTCGACTCGGCTCGATCCGATTTATAAATGAATAGTTCGTGAACATGATTTTATGGCTCGAATAATAAACGAACTGAACATGAACAAGCCAAAGTTCGGCTCATTAACTTGTGAACAAACTCGATTAGAAGTTCGCGAACAAGTTCATGAACTGACTCAATAAATGTTCATGAACTAGCTCGATCATCATTGTTACATATAAAAAATAAGATTTTATAGAACTTAAAAAAAATATTCTTATATAAAAGTAAAGTAATACAACAAAAATAAATTCATGTCTCACTTTATATTATTAATTGAACTGGTAATGTTATTCGCGTATAAAATAAACGAGTTCATTCGAAAAAAAATTAATCACTGTTCATGAACAAAATAAATGAATTGTTCATAAATAATTCGTGAACAAACGAACACCTAAATAAACGAACACAAATAAATTTTGATCTCAAATTCAAGTTCGGCTCAACTCGTGTTTGTTTAAAAATTAATTAAATTAATACAAATATTCTAAAACTCGGCTCGGCTAGTTTGGTAATCACAAAATCAAATAGAATTTAAAAGAAAAAGAAAAAAAATTGTATCTTAAGCCATTTCGTTCATTAATCTCATTCCCACATGCAATCATACTCCATTCTGGTAAAATCTCTATTATAGACGTTTCATCCTTGCCCAATTTTTTTAAAATGTTATAACTTTTGTTTGAAAAGGTAAGAAAGTAATTTACTCAACAATTAACAATTAAAAAATGAAAGAGGAGAAAGAGAAAGCGGAACTGGTAACAGGAACGATGCCACATCCACGCTATCCAAAAGTTATCAAAATTTCTATGGCTGATGCTGACGTGTCTCAAAATCCAACTCCACACCCAATCAACAATTTCTGTCTGTATTTTAATAATTCTAAATTCTAACACTAACCAACCGTGGTTATTTTTTAAAATTAAAAAAAAAAAAAGAAGAAGAAATATGTGGAGGGAATGGATTGACAAAGATTTTTGGAAAAGTAAATGAATTTCAGGTAAGCAAGAAGGCTCAAATCTCCACATAATTGTTGAAATTTTAGAACAGGAGATGAGAGAATGGCAATGGCAATGTGCGAGGATTTGAAAGATGAAGCATCCAATTACTAATACTGATTGCGATACACATTTGTCCCATGGCCTGTCGTTCTGCTTCCTATGCTTTTTCTCTCTCGCCTCATCGCAATTTCTTCGTTAGATCTAAGCCTCCTTCTACTCTTATCATTTCCTCCATTACTAACTCTAAACCTTCCTTCTCCACTCTTATCTCCGAGGTACTCTTCTTCTGCATTTTTCACTAATTTCTGTAATCAATGCGCTCTTTTTATCCAGTTATTTGTCGATGCCGCTGAAATTTGTGATCCTACATGAAATGATTTAGCTCAAATATGAGTAGATTTTGTTGTTTATGTTCATTGAATTATTTAGGTACTTTTGCCGTTTTAATTTCCGTAGTTTAGAATTTATGTCTTCTTCTACGAGGTTTTGGAACCAAATTGGACTAGTAACACTTTTGAGTGAGGTGATGAGAGGTCTAAATCCAATACTTGTGCTGAATTAAGTTAATTTTTGAGACTTAGTTTCGAAATGTTTAGCACTTCAAGCCTATATCCTGTAATTTATTTCCACTTAGGTTTTTCACTTTCAGTTAGTTCAAGCTTTTAGTTTTTATGGTCCATTTCAGCTCTTGTCGTACTTTTATTTCTGCAATGTACATGTTTCAGGAAGGCCAACTATTGTTTTGGTCTGTAATTAATCTAGGCTTCTTATTTTTAGTTTCTTTGGGTTAACTTTCCTAACAGCTAGTCTCTTACTAATCAGATTGTATCTGAAGATGTTACTATGTTAGAGTCTTCTGTTCCAATCTATTAGTGTGAAATTCATGGTGCAAAATGAATATTGTTTTCAGTTTTGAAGCTAATAGAGCATATTGATTCAGTGGTCATTGATTTCTAAATCAATGTCTGTTTGTTTGACAATAGGCAGTTAGACAGTTGGGTCCTCCAGTAAGATTTGAAGCTTCAAAGCTGAAAGTAGAACTACTGGGGGATCATATGAACAAATACTCCGCTATAATCCCCAGAACATATATTCTATCTCATTGTGACTTCACTGCAAATTTAACCTTAACCATCTCTAATGTCATCAACCTTGATCAGGTATGAATTTTTATGATTTTTCACTTTCGATTTTTCATTTTGCTTGCCTTGTCTATTCATTCTCTTGCTACAGAAAATGTTTTTATTGTCTGATGATTTATGATATGTGTCTCTTTGTTCATAACCAAATGCTGAGTAGTTGAGAGGGTGGTATAACAAGGATGATGTGGTAGCTGAATGGAAGAAACTAGAGGGGCAATTGGGTCTTCATATCCATTGCTATGTGAGCGGTCCCAATCTCATTCTAGACCTTGCTGCAGCTCTTCGGTACCATATATTTTCCAAGGAAATGCCTTTGGTAAGTGTTCTTATTCACCTACTCCATATTTTATGTTAGAGAGAATAAAAACAATCTTGGAAACCTTACGTTTCAGCTTAAGCCAGTTGAGTGTTTCTTTAATCTTTAGCATGGTATTAGTGCATCTCACACAAAAATAGGTCTAATTGAATGTGAACATGCCATTAGTGTGGATCTTTAACACCCTTAATCTAAGTTCCTTAGTAATTCCACTCACATCTTATACGAAAAGGACCATTTCAATTATTTGAGCATTCGCTCAAGTTCAGATGTCGTTAGGAAGCAGGGATTAATGCATGTGATTAATTGGAACCTTCAATTTGATGCAAGCCAGGTACTTGAAGCTATATTACATGGAGATTCAGTTATTTTCAGAGAAAATCCAGAGTTAATGGATGCTTCAGTTTGGGTATATTTCCATTCTAGCTCGCCAAAATACAATCGCCTTGAATGTTGGGGACCCCTTACAGATGCTGTAAAGGTAAAATCACATCACCATCTTTTGACTTGTTCATACAATTGAATCTTAAGTTCAGTAGATCATCATTTGAATTTGGATACCATATAATTAGGAGCTTAATCATGTTGATCAGGGAAGACAGGGTGAACAAGGTCAAGCCTTTTTAACAGCAAGTAAGGAAGGTTCTTCTACTACCCCTTCAAGAAAGCGTCAAAGACCAAAATCCATTTTTCAAGCACTTTTTGCTTTCCTCCTTTGACATTCTTTGTATAGTCAAGATAATTGAAAAGGCTGGTTTTTATTGACAAAGATGATTCAGATTCACCAAAATGCATGATGAAGTACAGATTATCAGAAGTCAAAGTTGCAGCACGTAAAAAATTATTAATGGGATATTCTTCTTAGGAATTACACATTTTTTTCAACTGGAAAATTTAATCGCCCAATCCTGTGCAGCTGGACATTTGTTAATTTGTTTGTCCATAGCTGATTTCATTGTTGCTTTGTACTGAAAACACTGCCTCAATTGAATTCTCATAATTCAATCTCCCTTCTCTCATTTGTTTCATGCTATCAGTAAGTTGGTATAAAATCACAAATATTACAACGTTTAATTTCAAAGAATAAACCAGGTTCTCTAATCGTGCAGCAATGTTAATATTCATGGATGAAAAATGTTCTTGACCTTTCAAAGCTACACAAGCCGGGTTACCTGTCTGGTTTGACTAGGCCTAAGGCTAGAGATTTTCAAATTTAATCCATTGAATATTGATTACTTGCATCATAAGGGTTCTTAAATAGTCAACCACATGGCCGAAAAAACAAACCATTGCCAGGAAAACAGATAATATAGGAGAAAACAATAAAACTAAACAAATGGAGAGGTTCATTCTAGCAAATATGATACAAAGGCAAGACATTCCAACATTCAGTATGTACCCATAAAAAATCCAATAAAGCATCTCACTCTTCTACAACATTTATTACCTCATAATCAATCTCAAAGTATTCAACATCTGTACCCACACATTCACTAATACGACCTATTGGGTTTCGACGGCGAAGATGACTTAGCTTTCGCAAAATCAACAAGATCTCTGAACAGCGCATCTTCTGGTTTCGCTTGTTTGGTTGGAGCCGATGAATTAAGGTTCAGGTTCTGGGTTTGCCCAACTAAGCCATCATAAGAAGAACCAGAGCTATTACTCGAATGAGAAGCATTTCCGTTAAGACCCTGATTTTGCTCAAAGAATTGCTGCCGCTGATTGTACTTGGAAGGCGGGGGTGGAATAGAAGGCGCGTCCCAAGGCGCTGGAGGCAACACATCTTCGGTTTTGCTAAAATGAGCCGCTGGTTCATCATACACTGGCAGCCCAGTGAATGTAGCAGGAGGAGGAGACGATGAGGAATTTGTGTTAGAATAAGCCGGAACAGAAACTGATGTGGGCTCTGATTTTCGCGGAAAATCCTCGGAATGGTAAGCATCGCCACTAAGAAAATCGACCATTCCAGAGTCTGCGTTGACTGGCCTCTTCGAAGAAGGAGGAGCAGGAAGCAGCGGACTGACTCGTGCTGGTTCGGTGTTACTGCTGACCGGTCTCTTTCCCTGTACTTGCGAGCTATTTCTTGCTGACCTGAAAAAATGCGATCACCGAAACTCATTTTTTGGATAAATACAATAGAGAGAACATCATAACGTGACTGCTGAGGCTCATTTGGTTGGCGGAATGGAATAGAATAAAAAAGGAATGCAAAAACGTCAAACATGATCCATGAGTCTGACGAGGGAATAGCTCTTCATAGTTTCATGGAACTATTACTTCATATCAAAGATGAATAGTTATCAAGTGATTCCTAAGGTAAGAAGGAAGAGCTATTCCCCCAATATCGGAGTCATGTATCACATTTCATGTTTTTACGTACATTTTCTTTTCTATTCCGCCAACCAAACGAGCCACCGGTGTTTTAAAAATCGGGATAGGCGGGATTTTTCATAGCACCGCTGCAAACTTAGGTGCTAGGACGGTCCAAGGAAGTTGACCGACTTAAGCGTGGTTTTCTTTTAAGCTAATATTTTCCCAAGTTTTATAAATCGTGCTAGGCAGGATTTTTCAGGACACTGTAAAATTGTGGTTGGATTAGTTTTTTTAAGGTATTAATGAAAAATACAAATCCGCCTAGGCCCGGATTAAATAACACCTGATGCTTTTTAAAACAATGGTGAGTGGTAATGAGACGAGACAAAAGGGGGGAGATTTTGACCTATGAGCCAGTTGAGCAAAATCATCTTCAGAGTCATCATCATCATGGTTAACATTAACAAGAGGCATAGCTGGATCATTGGCGGCCCTCTCTGATGCTGGAGGGTTTCCCTTTGCAATATCATCGTGCCGGCCTAGCACGCGCTGCAATATATCATTCAATGCCAATCCCTGACACAGAATCTCCTCATCTCTGCAAGAGAAGCGTCGCTTTTATCAGAACATTGAGAGATTAACATTAAAAGTAAAGCAAAAATATATGAGTCCAAAACCATACGTTGTATTATTCACAAGAAGCATGACACGCTGTTGGTAAGAACGGCACTGATCCACAAGGTCCACAATCACTTCATCCTTCACACCCTGCAATCATATGCCATCCTTAGGAACTCATTCTTTATCACAAATACATAACAAGAAACACAATTTGAAATAACAAACACACAAATGCGACAAATGAACATATGCTCAACAAAACTAACTATAACTGTCTATTTCGGGAAGAAAATCATAGTTTACCTCAGGGTTCTTCGCATCCAAAGCGCCAAGCATTTCTGTCAAGACATCTGCCAATCCCCTAGCATTTTGAATTTCTGGCAAACTGAAAACAAATAAATTCTTTCGTAAGATATTAACACCAGACATTCCACCAACTAAAAGTTAAGCATCTATCAAAAGGTACCCTTTGAGGTTAAAATTGCTTCATTAATAACAGGAGCGTTTTATGCCCATAGCCAGGCAATGTGAGATCTCAACACACTCCCTCCATAGTAGTCAAGGCGCAAAGCGCACCCAAGGCGACAGGGGGTCCTGTTGCCTAGGCGCGAGGCGAAGGCGGAGGCGCACAAAAAGCGCAAACTAGATGCATGAACTAAAAAAAATTAAATTAAAATTTTTTTCACTTAAAAGAAAATTCAAAGTTCATAATGATAAAACTAGTTCCTATCAATTCAAAGTTCACTAATAAAACTAATTCCTATCA
>CATIWQ010279068.1:0-23596 GCA_949673415.1 Euphorbia schlechtendalii | reverse complement strand
TATATTTACAAATATGTTCTGCAGGAACATATAAATTAAAATTTATCATAACAAAAATAAATAACATAATAGAAAATAAATAGCAAATGATAGGAATAATAATAAAATACCTTCAACAAAAACACAGATGTAGAGACTTAGGGTGCTGATAACGTATTGTAAATAAAATGAACAAACAAGAACATAAACTATAGAAATGTGAAGCATAAGATAAATGGAAAGAAAGTAAGGAAGAAGTAATCTTATTCTTCTTATTAAGTCAATGGGGTAAGTCAATACTTATATACAAATTCAATGGATATGTAAAGACAGAAGTTACATAATACTAATGAAGAGTTAAGTTTGACATCAATGGACATCAATACATATGTTACAAAACATATATTTACAACAAAGAGGGAAACATAGAGTAAAAAAAGGACACTGGAATAAAATTATGAAATTTACTTGTTGTCTCACCCATACACAAGTGAACTAAATAAATGCTCCACCAATGGAGCCAAATTGGTTATTTGCCAATACTCCCCAAGTACAATTACTAGTTGTAAAATATGAGAAAAAAGATTATCCAAATTTGGAAGCTGAATTTAGTATATATTTCCCTCAATCTTGATCGTTATAAATTTATAATGGATTACATTAATCAATTACTATGGATCCAGAGTTTATAGATATAGTATATTGATTTTCAATTAATAAATCATGATCAATTAAAATGTAAAAATTGTTCAGAATAGAAGATTACTCTGATGAATCTGGAGTTGTGAAATACTTTCAGATTGAAACTTATTTGACGGTTCTATCAAAAATTTCAATCGGATAAATCAGAATTTCAACAAGAACTTAAAATGGGAATTTAATCTGAAAAGATGAAATATGAACCATTTACGTTTTTTTGACCAATGCCTGATTTTTATAGGAGAAAAACCATCCGAAAATACATGACTTTTCAGAAAAAGAAAGGTTCCAAAAATACATGATTTTTTGGGAAAATGACACGTTTTTGGTATAAAAACATGACTTTCCCAGCTAATAACAAAAAAATTTTCTGTTTGAACTAACCTGGTAGATCGATCACAGCTGGAAGCGTTGCCCTTGTAACCCCTGAATCATGATAAAATCCAAAAAAGCATGGACATTGGACTCTCCCAACTTGTTCGATGATATATCACTTGGTATTACATTAAAATACTTACAAAGTTTTCCCAAATTTGAGGGGCACAAGGCCTCCCCGATTATTGTATTTCATTTTTAGGAAAGATTTAAATTTTTGAGTCGCTTCTGCTGTTGTGTTTAGGTTGAAAGACGAAAGAGATATAAATTAGTATAAAAAGAGGCCATCCAACAAGGCACTATTTTAACGTATCATGTAATTAGCGTAAAACAGACACTTGAGCATTTGTCCATTTGTAACTGCAATTCTCCTCCGTCCGCCCTCTTCCCAGATACCTCATTCCTCTTCGTCTTCTTCACTCTTTTGTTCTTGTGCCTTTGTCCTCCTTCATCCATTGCTTTCCAGCTCAGTAAGCATGTCTAATTCTATTAATGGACTTCCTCATCAAGCCTCCCTTACTTCCTTCGCAACATTCGCTCATGAATTCTACTTCTCAAGTCGCCATTGTTGGCGCCAATGTCTGTTCCATTGAGAGCCTCGACTACGAGTAATTTCCTCTTCTCGTTCTTCAGTTCCGTTTTATTATGTCGTTCAGTTTTGATTTTTGTGCTTTTGTTTGTTTGTTTGATTTGCAGGATTGCGGAGAATGATTTCTTTAAGCAGGACTGGAGAATTAGGGGGAAGAACCAGATGTTTCAATATGTTTTCATGAAATGGTTGCTCTGCTTCTTGATTGGTGTAATTGTTAGTCTGATTGGATTTTTCAATAATCTCGCCGTTGAAAATATTGCCGGTGTCAAGTTTGTTGTCACTTCTAATATGAATCTTGCTTCTAGGTATCAAATGCCTGCTCCCTCTCTACTCTCTCTATCTCTGTCTCAAATTTGTTTTCCACTGTAGTTTGAATTTTGAAGGAAATGAATTCAATTACCTCCGCAGAGTTGCAAACTTTTGTACTAGAGTGTTATTGAAGCTAAGCTACATAGTGGAATAAACTAGGGTTCTATAATACACGGACACTCCTAAAGCAGGAGTGTCCGTGAGTCGGACACGTGTCCGACACTCCAACATTTTAACCGACACGCCACATCAGCTCATCTATCCCGGACACGGCTCGGACTTAGCGAGGACACACACAAAAGACACGGCTTGAGTTGTAATTAGGTTAAAAACTTAGAACAGAAATTTTACAAAAGCCATTCACGCCACTTCTATTCCTCTCCAACTCATTCAAAAACTTGCTTAGACTCCGGAGCTCCTCCTCCAACCACCTCGCCGCCATCGATTCAACCTCCGGCAGCTTGGAATTTAACTTTCTTTTTTCCACCGCTCTGCTATCTTTGCTGAAATCAGTAATAGTGTTCCTCTTCTTTTTTTCTAATTTCAAATGACTTCTTTTCTACGAAATTGTTAAGTTATGTTAACCAGCTGCTTAGATTTCGTCAATTTCCTACAGCAGCCTATTGTCGGCAACCTGCATATGTTTCTTCAATTTCCTACGGCAACCTGCTTATGTTTCTTCAATTTCCTACTTCTTACTACGTTCATTAACTATCTAATATTTGGTTCCAGTGTTGTGTCTCTTCTTATGGGTGCTTTGTATTGTAGTCTATGATCTTAGTTGGGTTTCATTACTTGAAACCACTAATGCAAATCACCACGTTGATGAACTAAAGTGAAAGGGTTATATGAATGTTTGAATATTTATAAAATTGTGGACAATTTTACATTTTTACGATTTTTTGTAGTCGCCGTGTCCCGGCCGTGTCCAAATGAATACATTTTGGAAATTTGCATGTCCGTGTGTCTGTGTCCGTGTCGCGTCGGACACTCGAGGCGTGTCCGTGCAAGGGGTTTGACTTGAGCAGTTTTTTATTTAATTGAAGTAATGAAGGAAAATAGTTTGGATTAGTTGAAATTGGTGTGGTTTTTGCAGGTATGGGATGGCTTTTCTTGTGTTTTCCGTGTCTAATTTGGTTCTTGCGCTATTTGCGTCGGTCATCACAGCTTTTGTAGCTCCTGCTGCTTCTGGTTCAGGTATACCTGAGGTTAAAGCTTACCTGAACGGAGTGGATGCACCAGCAGTTCTTTCTCTGCAAACTTTGGTAGTCAAAGTAAGTTCACTCCTGAGTTTACCGAGTGAAATTGCTTATTAGGTACTTAAAGAGTGTTATTATGGTCATTGTGCTGACTTCTTTTACAGTATTTCTATGCTTGAATCATACTAGTACTTTAATACTGGAGTATATATCATATTGTTGCCATAGATTTAATTGTTCAAATAGTTTCATTTCTCTAGTATACCAGCTTGTGAGATGACTGTCTGTTAGGCATGATTTTTCTTTCTGTAAGATAAGTGTTGATGCTCAAATTTTCATTACTGTATCTTACTGCCAACAGACAATGTTGTTATAATGACATGCAAAATTTAATAAAGTCCTTTTACAGATTATTGGAAGTATTGCTGCTGTGTCGTCATCCCTAATTGTTGGAAAGGCAGGGCCAATGGTGCACACTGGTGCCTGTGTTGCATCATTTTTTGGTCAGGGTGGCTCTAAAAAATATAAATTAACGGGAAAATGGCTTCGATTTTTTAAAAATGACCGAGATAGGCGAGATCTTGTAACATGTGGATCAGCTGCTGGAATAGCTGCAGCATTTCGCTCCCCTGTTGGTGGTGTGCTTTTCGCTCTTGAAGAAATGGCTTCTTGGTATATGACTCTTTTCAACAAAAATCTATAAATTAGAAGTTTTAATCTTGCTTCTTGCAGTTCGTATCGTGCTCCTTTCATTCAATTGCTATATTATAAGTACAAAATTTCGGATAACCTAACATTATTTCCTTCTCTCTTATTTCCTCTTGGAGTTTCTTGATTTTAAGCTACAAAATTTTTTTAATGGGTTACTTATTCCACAAAATGTTTATTTGTACCAATCATGCATTTATGTATATAGGCTTATTGTCAATCTGAATTTTGTATTATAGTTAGAATCCTTTTCTCAACTCAAAAGTTATGAATAAGACACATTGTGTACTCATAAATAATTCTTCATAGAGGACATGTCAGCGTAGCATTTCTTGCCATCCCATAATATCCAGTATTGACCCTTTTTAAATATCCAGTATTGGTACCTGACATACCTAATTGTTTTCTTCTGCAGGTGGAGAAGTGCGCTTCTATGGAGAACTTTCTTCACAACAGCTGTGGTTGCATTAGTGCTTCGAGCTCTGATTGATGTTTGCTTAAAGGGAAAATGCGGCTTATTCGGAACTGGAGGGCTCATTATGTACGATGTCTATACTGCAAATGTTACATATCACCTTGCTGATGTTCCTCCCGTGCTTCTACTTGGAGTTATAGGGGGCATGTTGGGAAGTTTATACAATTTTCTCTTACAAAAAGTTCTTCGAGTTTATAATCTCATTAACGAGTAAGAAAATCACAGATTTAGGTTTTGATTTTGGCTTGATGCATTCGGAGTCCCCTGAATCTGTCCCTAAACATCATTTCCCCCCTGAACTTTCAAAAGTTCCAAATAACCTCTTGAACTTGCAAAAAGTGTACCACTTTGCCCCTTATATGCCACGTGTCAGCTTCTGGTTGGTTTGACTTTTCAAAAATGTCATTTTACTGATTTTTCTTTCTCCAATCAGCTTCTGACATGTGGCATTGAGGGGGCAAGCACTTTTTGCAAGTTCGGGAGATTATTTGGAACTTTTGAAAGTTTAGAGGAGAAAATGGCATTTAGGGACAAGTTCCCAGGGCTCCCAATGTGTTCACCCTTTGATTTTAGCTAAAGTTCTGTTTTTCAGTGGTCTGAAATTCAATCAAAATTTGATTTCCATGTTTTCCTTCCGTAGGAAAGGCACTAAATACAGAATTTTACTGGCTTGTTCACTCTCTATATTCACATCCTGCCTACTTTTCGGGTTACCATGGTTAGCAGCTTGCCAATCTTGTCCAGCTGACGCTGCAGAAGACTGCCCAACAATAGGCCGCTCTGGCAACTACAAGAAATTTCAGTGTGCTCCCGATCAATACAATGATCTTGCTAGCCTCATCTTTAACACAAATGATGATGCTATACGGAACCTTTTCAGCAGAAACACAGACTCCGAGTTTCAATACTCATCGATTCTCATATTTTTCGTTGCATGCTTTTTCCTAAGTATCTTAAGCTATGGAGTAGTTGCCCCAGCGGGTCTTTTTGTGCCTGTTATTGTGACGGGTGCAACTTATGGGCGCCTAGTTGGAATGCTAGTCGGTTCTAGCAAGAGTCTTAGCCATGGTTTATATGCAGTTCTTGGCGCTGCTTCAATGCTTGGCGGCTCTATGAGAATGACGGTCTCGTTATGTGTCATTATACTCGAGTTGACCAATAATCTTTTGTTACTTCCACTGATAATGCTTGTTCTCCTTGTTTCGAAGACCGTTGCCGATGCTTTCAATGGCAACATTTATGACATAATCATGAAAGCCAAGGGTTTTCCCTATCTAGAAAACCATTCAGAGCCATACATGAGACAGCTGGCAGTTTCTGATGTGGTGGTCGGTCCACTTCAAATATTTCGGGGTTTTGAGAAGGTTGGCAATATAGTACATATTCTAAGAACAACAAGGCATAATGGGTATCCTGTAATTGATGAGCCTCCTCATTCTGAGGGTCCAGTTCTTTATGGACTAATACTTCGAGATCATCTTATTGAATTGCTGAAGAAGAAAGCTTTCTCATCTACTCCGGTGCCTATTGGTGCTGATGTCTTTAAGCAATTTTCAGTTCCTGACTTTGCAAAGAGAGGTTCTGGAAATTGCGACATTATTGAAGATGTAGAAATTAGTGAAGAAGAGATGGAGATGTTTGTTGATTTGCACCCTTTCACTAATGCTTCGCCTTATACTGTTGTTGAGACGATGTCTCTAGCTAAGGCTCGTGCACTTTTCCGAGAAGTTGGTCTGAGGCATCTTCTTGTTATACCAAAGATCTGTGGTGTAAGCAAATATATTTCATTATACTGTATTTTTTTATTATCTTTTTTCTCAGTTTGATCTTGGTGTTTGAAAAGGTTTTGACAATCAACCACTTTTGTCTTTCAAAACGGTTTAAAACCCTCTCGGGGCCTATCTGGGATTGCTGTCAGAGCTACTGTCATGAAAAGTACCATTTACAAACTATTAATAGAACAACATATTTCGGCATTGGACAAAATTTTTTGACTCTTATTACTAACTGATTAAGAACAGTTTGCTATTGATTTCCTGAGCTTTTCGTAACAGCATCCTGGAAAAACTTGAAAGAGTTTTCAAGAAAAGCAGCCTAGGAAAGCAATTCCAAATTGGCCATTAGTTACAAAAACATTGATCTTTCTGTTTCTAAATTACACATTATTTACAAGTTTCCATTTTTTTTGTTGGGGATTGGCCATAGGCTCCCATTTTTCTGAATGGTAAGTTCATCCTGGAAATCTAACAATATATTTGTCAATATCAGAGATCTCCAGTGGTGGGTATATTGACGAGGCATGATTTCATAGCCGAGCATGTGTTGGGTTTACACCCTCAACTTTTTAAGAGCAGATGGAAAAGATTAAGAATCAATCTACCCCAATATTTTAAATTTTTCTAGTTTCTGCTTCAAAGCTGGCGGAACTGGCTATTTTATGTGAAATTTTCCTAGTGATGGAGCTTGCCATATTTGTATATAGTCCTCATTGGCCTCACGAATTCAGGGACTAGAAAAAGAATAGTTGAAGACAATCAATCGTACATTTAACCATACCAACATTTAAAAAGGTACGTCATTGTGAACTGATGAATGAATGGAACAGATTTTTCTATTGGTTGAAAATACATGTACTTATCAGATTATTTTCATCCCTAATAAAATCTTCTGAAATAGATTTCCACTTGTTTATGTTTTTGGAACATGTATATCTCTTCACATAAAACGTTGAAGAAATTGGTCAACTCATGTTTAGCTATCTAAAATTTCCATCCTTGAAGTAATTGCATATTACTTGAAATTTCCATTGGTACTTCTATATTGTATGCATATGCAGGACAAATACAAATATTATATAGCTGGATGGAGTTTAAACTAGTCCACCTATTTGATATAGAAAAGAGGGAAAAACATGTTCCTTACTTGTTTGCTTGCTTAATGCGTCTATTAATTATCATTATATTTGCTTCCACTTTTCTAATTTGTTGTTCAAGTACATGTACTTCTATTTTTTACCAAGGCACAACATTTTATTTTTATTTTTGCTTTGAGGATTGTTTTGTTTTCTCTAGATTTGAGTTTTGAACACAAATTATTTCCTTCTTTGTTGTAGTTTGTATCAACTGGTCTCCTCCCTTTGATAATACATTAATACTAAATTCTTTTCAAAATCTAACTGAATAGTTTAATGCTTAATTTGAATTAATATTTGAATATACGTGTGTGGAATAGTTATTTCCAGGAATAACAATTTCTCAAAAGAATATATTTTATTAATAGCTATTAAATGTTACACCATATGTTTTGAGTTTCTGAACGAACTTTTATTATATCTATTTTTATCCAATATTGTTTTTTTTTTTTCTGTATTCTCGTTATGTTTAGTTTTCTTGCATCAGAGCTTATTAGTAGAATAAAATACGAGTAGAGGAATGCAATCAACTTACATAAAAGGAGTATTGATAGACTTAACTGTGCATATATCTATTGTTGCAATACCATCTTCAATGCTTTTGCTACACAACATGGCCTCCCAGTACATATGAACCTTGCTTCTATTATGCAATCTGATGATGGGAGAGCTATATTTCACAGTGTATATTTGTCCATCAACATATTTTTTTATCTAACTTCATTAGTTATAGTTTTTTAGTATAGCCATTCAATTATTTAGAAAAGATCTTAGCTAGTAAGGGTGGTCGAAATGAATGCCAATGATTATTTTGGTTTTGCTATTAATGGGATAGTGTACTTGTAAAATAGGCAACAACAAAGGAAAGATAAATTTGTTATAAAAAGCTTGAACGATATTGCCCACTTTGGCGTTATTTACTGCCAATCTCACAGTTTTAAAACACGTCATTCAAGTTAAGGCCTTCAGGGTCCTGCTTATATACAAGCTCGGTGGATCCCCCGAAAGCGATGTGGGATATTCATTCCTAACAAAATTTATAAAAAAACATCATGGACTATATATGTGTGTGCATATATAATTGAAGTGTACATAATGATTTTTTTCAAGTTCCCAGTCTAATATTAAGCCTTCTTAGCCATAAAGAGTGAAGGGTCATATAAGTTGCATCAAATGGTTTGGCTGGCCTGTTCATCACAAAATGCCTCTTCACCATTTTCACCCTTCCGTACATTGTCAAGTATTTCCTGTTTGATATTCCTTTCAAAATCTCCTTCATTTCACCAATTTTTTCAACCGGAATCTCTATCGAAAACTCCTTCCAATTAAGCACTTCGCTAAAGGGTAACGAATAATTTTTTGAAATTATAACTGGAATACACCCTTGGTATATTGAATCCACTATCCTTGGACTTGCTACTTCATACCCACTTAGGCATAAACAATACTTGCTCATTCCTAACATTTTTGTGTAATTTGATCCTATAGGTAACTTCTCTCTCACTGTTATTTCATCGTCTTTGTCCTTCCAATGCTTAAACAAGATTTGCCTGATCCAACCGTGTGCCCTGCCTTCGAAATAGGCCAATATGTGCCTTTTGTTTGGGTGTTGCCCATATTCCTTTGGGTAAAGGGTGCTACCAATGTAGATTTCTGGCAAGGAGACATCTCTTTTGGGCTGAAATTCTTCTGTAGTATTTGCATTGCAAATAACCCGGATGAAATTTTTGAAGAGCTCATGATTCCCATGTGATATATCTGGTGCCTGAAGAATCAAATACCAATACTATGTATCATTCATACGTATGAATAAAATCACCTCACAGAATACGACTTAAATACCTTTTTGGTGTTGTACTATAACCGAAATGTTCTTTTAGTATCTGACATATTAAAATTGCATATTTAATTTATGACCTAGTTTGTTTTTTTACCTATTTGTGTCTGAACTATTCATATTAGTATTGCAACTTAACGAACCTTTGACGGTTTGGATTATTTTTAGTATCATTGGATGGAGATTTCATATACTAAAATTAAATAACACATGCAAAAAGAAATACAACTTCAATTAAATAGACAACTTCAAAGGACAGATATCAAGAAAACATACGAAATCCATAAAAGTTGTAAGACCAAAATACCAAAGAAGGTATAAGTTAATTTGTTTAATTGGAAGAAATTGTCTATTTGGGATTCATTTCAGGAAGAAATTGAAAATCAATTATAGGATGAAGAGAAAGAAGAAAAATGAGAAGTACCCAATCATGACATGAAAGCAAGAAATGGTCAGCACCTTTACTTGAGTTCCAATAAGGATACTTATTAGCGACAACTCCAACAAAATCCGTCACCACTCTTCCAAGCCTATCACGTGAATATTCACTCATTGATCTAATTGGCAGGTATATGTACTGTATTATTGCTGTCACGCTTATGGGTATGAAATATAAATGGGCCTCCTCTGTATAATGGGCCTTAAATGGGCTTACTGGGCTCTCTATCTCGCTTATGAATTGGCCTTCAAATGCATATACTCCTTTGGATGAGCCTTCATGGGCCAACGGTATCTCCCCTTCCTTGTATGTCCATATTTTGAATCTTTTCACCATCTCTTCATGACTTCTGCTTATATAAAAAAACTATTAATTTTCACTTATAAAAAAAATATTAATTTTCTAATTTAAAATGAAAGAGTTGTATTGGACACAAATTGTGCCATTATGGGTTGGAATAATAGGCAATAAATGATTCTCAATGGATCATGCACTCCTGAAATCCATTTTACTCTTATCAGACTCTAAATACAAAAACTCATATTCTATCCGTGTATACTATTAAAGCTATTATAATTACACATGGAATGTTGTATATGCTCTCATCTTCAAAAACACATGCATATAAACATGTACTTTGATCATGCACCCGTGTATCCATTTTACTATGATCAGATTTTAAATAAAAGCTCATTCATATTCTATCGGTTTAAATTACTATAATTACACATATAATGTTATGTTATGTTACTCATCGTCCAAAACTTGTACATATAAACATGTATGCAGACACAGTTACATAGATGCAATTTACATGTTTTCCGTCAACTTTTGTTTTGAGTAAATGAGATTTTTCAAGAAGATGCGACTTGATATGAACACGACCAATAACCTGTTTTGATACCATTAGATGAATTAAGACATAAATAAAAGAAAAAGACTCAACTGGTAAAAGGAGTAAGGATTGAAGTATATTGATCCTCTTGGGAAGAATGATTGATTATTGTAAGAAGTGTAATTTCTTGATCTTGCAGCTTTGAGAATAGCAGCTCTTGCCCAAGCCAAACTTTCCTCAACACTCTGCAATCCACTCTCTTTCTTTTTCTTCATCTTCTTCTTCTCATACTACGGAAAGAAAAAAGACAACATAAAATATGAATTACAAACAATTCAGTAACAAATAAACCATAATAATCAATCAAGTGCTCACGTGAATCGTAGTGTCCTTATATTGAGTTTGATAATAAACAAGTGGAGGTGTAGAAATAGTATGATTTTGTACAGTGAGATTGAAATCATTGAAATGGAGAATGAGATGGGTTTCATAAGAAGGAAACAGAAAGAGGCAAACAAAAATGAAAGGAAAAGCAGCTGCTATAATCAAGTAAATATAGCTGAAGGCAACCATTGATGCTATTATCTAAAACCTTTGATTAAAATGCATCAGATGAGACAAGAGGAACAAGAATAATGGAAATTGGAAGAGTTTTAAAAAGTAGCTGTTTAATTAATATAGAAACTATATTATACTAGCGGGAATCACTTAAAGTTACTATATTTGTGCTCTTTCCTTCTAGGGAATAATCTCAAAGAAATCAAATTAATCTTGAATTTCTTACTTTAAAGTATTCAGGTTTATGAAAAAATTAAAGCTTTTAATTATAGTATGCAATGCCCTAAATAAGATATCTTTATAAATAATTTCCCTACTATGTATTGAATATCTCAGTTAAGTGCTTGTTATAAATTATATGTATAAGGTACTTAAGAAGAGTTTTTTTTAATGAGATTAGTTGAGAATTTATTTCACATGTGATTCGTCCTCAAGATGGGGCATTGTAATCTTGGAGTTGAAGCAAGAGTAATAAAAAATTTGACTACATCATATTGTAAAACTTAAATCATGTAAATAAAGTATAGTTTAGAGGAGAAAAAACAAGAAGAACTGGATTCCCAAAGTTCCTAGAATTCATATATAGATAATTGTGAAGAATATTGGATCACTACATTCCTTGAGCTTGCAGTTAAATTTTGCAGTTGGATTGGCTAAAATCATATTTAATTATATATTTTCTAGTTCTCTTTTTTTTTGCGTTATAAGTAACAAGAATATGTCATGTAGTTTCATTGTTTTTAATTATTTTTTGAAACGAGATATGTGATTTTTATCATTAATTTGCTAACTCTTTTTTTATTTTTTTTCTTAAAATAAGTTAGCAAATTAATGATAAAATATTTTTTTTCAGTGTTATGACTAATTCAACAATTTTATAATTTAAACATATTATTTTAAAACTATACATCAATATTTGAGCAAGTACAAGAGATTTTTCATTTTTATTTTTATTTATAGTTTATTATCTTCTTTTAATTGATAAAAATATTTGCATTTCGCAAAAATTTCAACAGTATATCATTTATATGAACCAACCTGTGACATTTAAATTTAAACTAATATGATTTCCCCTTTATCGTCATATAATTTAATATTTGATATATTTTATTCTAAAGTTTTGAAATCACAAACTTCGTTTTGGAAAAAAAAAAATCCACATAATTCCTTTTGAAAAACAATATTGATATTTCCATGAACAACAACAATAACAACGACAACAACAACAAGAACAACAACAACAACAACAACAACAACAACAACAACAACAACAATAATAATAATAATAATAATAATAATAATAATAATAATAATAATAATAATAATTGCTAAGTGAGATTCTGTGGGGTTAGCTTGATAACGTGTACAATAACATACAGAGTATTGAATATCAAACCTGCTAGCAGTTAAGTAAAGGAGACAACTAATAATGCCTTTGTAGAACTTATCATATACAAGCTTACCAGCTTCACCCTTACTCAAGATTATGTCAGTGGCCATGGGAGTGGACATTGGCTTCGAATTCTCCATATCAAGTTTCTTCAGGACTTTTTTTGGCATACTTAGCTTGGCTAATGAAGATTCCATCTTCACTTTGGTTGAGCTGTAGTTCGAGGAAAAAGTTGAGCTCTCCTATCATTGACATTTAAAACTCGCTCTTCATTTGTTTGTTTAACTCATTGCAAAGTCTTTCATCAGTTGCTCCAAATATGATATCATCTACATATATTTGGACTAACAATACATCTTCTTTCCTTCGCTTGATGAATAGAGTTGTATATGCTTTGCCTCTTTCATGGCCTTTGCTAATTAAGAAGTTGGTCAGCCTCTTTTACCAACTGAATTCTTTTGAGAACAAACGAGAAGCCAAAAAGCAATCCAACTAGGTTGACACTTGAAAACATATATATTAAAAAGTGTTAGAGAATTACTGAAATGATATCCTAGAAGAGAACGTATTCTAATTAAAAAGAGAGAATCTACATTGAGTATGTAAGCACATCATGTAATTAACAATGATAATTCTGATTTATAACCATTGGCATAAACCGACTAAGTTAATCCCAAACTTTAAAACCACGTCATGTAATTTCACTCATTTTTAAAAACATGTTTTGTGAATTTTTTTCTAAACATGTTTAATGATTTGTAACTGTTAGTAAAAAAAATTGTAATTTTTAATTACGTCATAAAAAGGGATAATCTTATCAATTTTGAACTGAATTTTTAAAGCATAGTTAATAGAAATACAATACACCTTGATAGTAAAATATAAAATATTTTTGAGAAACGCAAATCAATTTTTAATTTATATGTGATGACAACTTTAAAAAAATTATAATAAAATGAAGAATTTTAAAAATTATTCAAAATTTGATGTATAATTTTTAAATAATATGATTATATTATAAGAATGTTAAATTAATTGAAATACCTCCTCTAACACTATTGTTTTTAATTAAAAAATATTTTTTTTCTCTTTTTGCTAACGGTTACAAATCACAGAGCATGTTTTTGAAGGAAAAAAATTGTACAAGGCATGTTTTTGAAAATGAGTGAAATCACAAGACATGTTTTTGAAATTTACCATATAAAGTATCATGAAAAAAACTTGTTTTCTCAAAAATAACTTTACATTTGCACAAATTCGAGTTGAGATGATTCCTATGACGATCACCTAACCCTAGCTGCCATCATCATCATAAACACCCTATTACAACTATTTTTCCCTAGCAACCAATCACCCACACCAACACCCTTATCTCCATGGCTATTCTGATCAATCATCCAATCATTCAACCTCTAGATTGACTTCCCTAAACTCCGAAGAAAACAAAATATATATCGAAATCTACCATAATTCCCATGATCCAGTTACTATGAAATAGGTTTTATTTAAATACGTTGTATTCGAGAACTTTATACGGCTTGGAAGCATAACATGAAGAATTTGATTTTTGGTTTTATTAGTATTGATGGCTCCATTCCCATGCATGAGGTGTTGCATCGTTTGAACTTAGTCATAATTGGCCATGTTTGGTTGAGAGCCTACAAGGCAAGGTATTCCCAAAGGGAAAAAACTCCAGAAAAACGACTACAACTTTTGTTAGCACGACCCGCTCGGCTTGATGAGGATTCATACCAAGTTCAAGTCAGGGATTAAACAAGAGCCAAACAGATCCGCATTATCATTTTTCTACTAAAAAATCTGAAATTCAAAAATTCACATTTTATGGAAAGCTTGATTTCTCTTCCGGAGCAAAAAGCCAAGACTTCAAAATTCTAGTCAAACTAGGGCTAGCCCATTTACCCCCTAGGGTTAGATTAGCCTTGCTCTGCCACTACTATACCTTGACATCTCAGAAAGTTGCAAGAATTCAGGGAATGCCATACCTGGTAAATGGGTTCACACTCATTTACAATCATAGTAAATGGGCTAGTGCCCATTTATCCACTTCTATAAAAGGAGCATTTTTCTTCATTTCTAGGGTAATCCAAAATTTTTCTCTCTAAACCCAAACTTTCCAATTTCAAAACACACTTTGAGCACCCAAATTCATCCAGTCAAGGTTCTAAAACCACTTTAGATAATTTCCATAACGTTCTCCCATCGATTTGGGTCAAGTTTTAGCGATAAACTTCAGTGTAAACTTAATATATCTAAAAACAACCAAAATCACTCTCTCTACAAGTTTATATCCATAAATTTGCTAGATCTCTCATCTCAATCAAATTTTTAACTTGTCGATAAATTTAGTGCCATAATAGCTCTCAAGTCATTCTGGACAGACAAAAAAGTAATTGAGGGAAATTGGTTCCTAGCCCACATTTTATTTCATTATTTCCATATAGCATTTTCATTGTTCGAGTATAGAGCAGATTGGAGCTGATTTCCATTATTTTCCAATAAAATGCATTATTATGTGTGAATGAACTTGAAGGTAAAGTTCGGTTTCCCAAAAATAAAGGGAAACTTTGCCCGAGCATTATGAGAAAATCCCAAATACTGTTGTCACTTTGCCGGATTTTATATTGCAAGTAATTGTTTTACAATGCCGTCGTAATGCTAAAATTATTGCATATAACATAATTCTCATAGTTTTTAATGAAATAGTAGTTATCATGTCTGAACGTAGAATCTCTACTCTTTCGATATAAAAATCCTATTTTGGATCAGTATACCAAAATTCCCGTTGGAGTTAAACCGAGTGATGACTATTTTTGTATAAAATGAGGTATTAACTTTGTTTTATATTTTTATTTCTTATATTTAATATGTGTATTATTTATAAATATAATCACATTTTTACACTAAAATAAATTGGTACAATATTTTCTGTAGAAAATCATAAAATGTAATTGTTTTCTATAACTGACACAAGTACAAAAGGGTATTTTTGCACCTCGCGCACTATAATCCCCTGGATATGCCAGAAAACGCGCCCACTCATAGTGACGACTCTACTGGGGACAATTTTTATTTTTATTAAAAACCATATTTTAATAAAAATTTAACTTATTGACATGATAGAGAACTTGCATGCAAAAGTTCAGGAACTATGACACATGCATTGAAATTGCTATTACGCAAATTTTAGGATTGCATTTGTACGTGTATTATCTCACCTAATAACCAATTTAGATGTTTTTGGTGAAGTATCTCCCAAGTTTATTTTAGGACTCATATGAATTTGATCACACCCCTTGCGTAACATACAAAGGACTTTGGTTTTTGTAGAATCTAAGTACTTGGGTATATTATATGTAAAAAGAGTCACTTTGGTTCATTTTAGGGCCATTGGATTTTGGTATGCAAAGGCGCAAGGTATAGTTTATACCAAATCTTAAGACCGAAACCCACATATAGATAAACAATAATCCTTTTCCTATAGTTTTGATCTGTGTTAGGTTTTATAATCATGTAGAGGGGGGGAATGCAGATTAACTTGATCTTTTTCGATTTTAAAACTGATTTCCAAGTTTTTTTAAATGTGTGCTTAGTGAACTAAGTTGAGTGCAACTTTAGGTTTCAAACTATAAACTACTCAACTTAAGCTGACTTAGTTTATCTTCAAGCTATGCTGAGTAAACTTACTCAGCTCATAATGGTTTTCAAGCATATATATAAAACATAGAGATGATGAATGAGCATAGACATTGTTAAAAATATAAGAGATATATAAGGATAAAAAGCACCTGAGTTTTATCCTGGTTAGGCCCTGAGCCTACCTCTAGTCACCAGATTCATTGCTGAGCTTATACCCATTAGTGTTTCTTTCCTTACGTAGGCGAAAAATCATTTAATAGTGGGTAGAGCAATTTTATAAAGTAACTTCCTTTCTAACTACCACTCAAACTCAGTTTGGGTACCCTTGCAAAAATAACTTACATAGATAATTGAATAAAATTGAAGAATAGAGGATTTCAACTTATAATATCGTTGAATCTTTTATAATGAATTAGCTAAGCTAGAATTCTAAACCTATTTGATTTCTCTCTTACAAACTAATTTGAATTGATTGTTTGCTTTGAGATTGCTTGAAATGGAATTTAGAATGTTGTGATTGCTTTGGCAGAGTTTCAACTGTAGGAAATTCAAGGTGATTCACTAAGTTGTAAACTTATACTCCAGGCTCTGTTTATAGTTGTAGAAGTCTGGAAGTAGCCGTTGTGAACTTTTCATCTTGACTTGATCTTCAATCTCTTCTCTTTACAGCTTTTAAATCTCTCCATTTAAACAAATTTTAAAATGTTTTGAGATAGCAATTTCAAACATTGAGGTGCGAGATTAATCCGTTAATCTTCAACTCATCAACAAATCAAATATCTTCAAGCAAATCCATTTGAGAAAGGCACGTGAGATGGAACATAAAGATTTTTAATGGGTTGCTTTCTTGACATTGCAGATTGGCGTGGAGACACTGAAAAATAGCGCATGTCAAAAGATACCTTTTTGAGTTGGATGCTAGTGAGGTATTTAGAAATTATGTACTGACACCTTTTGGTAGTGAGGGCTATAAGAATATCCTTTTTGAATTCAATGCTTTTTACTTGAAAATCATCAAAAGATTATTTTGTCTTCATAAAAACTGTTAAAAGCACAAGTGTCATGAATAAATTATGAGTCTCAAGTTACTCAGTTTTTGACAAAGTAAAAACTGCTCAGCATAAGCTGAGTTATATCGCATAAACTACGTAGTATAAAGTAACTCAGCTTTTCCTATGCTAAGCCATAACTTAATTAAGTTTTAGCAAAACTAAGTTGTTTTACTCAAAACACACTTAAGTTAAACTTGCTCAATTGAGATTCTACTTAGTACCTAATTAATTTCACTATCCTAAGAAATTTGTTATTTCCAAAACCTAAGTACTGTGAAGTACTATTAACTTGGGTTCAATAACCCCCCCCATTTTAGAATAGATAAGAAACTAGGTAGTAGAAGAAATTAATCAAATAATAGTTTATGGATATAGGAATATCTGATAAGTGATGTAAGACTCCCTCATGCTAAGTAGATTTCCTTCAATCAACATTAGCTTCCCCATACTTAGAGAACTTTTCTTTATCTTAGGACTTGTCTTACTCAGGTTTCCTTTCCAATTGGTCTTGGTTGATTTGTACGACAAATTAGTTTATGCAAGAATAACACATAAAATAATAAGTTATGAAGCTCTTAACTTGGAGAAATTTTATAATATTTTTTTATTAATAAACTCAGTAAGTACACAAGTAGTGTCATATACTAAGTTTTACAAAGATAAGCGAAATTAAAAAAATTTCTATTCTAAGACTATCTACCTCCTCAGCTTGGGGTCACCTCGCACTCTAACATTTTGAGAAGAAGATGAATTAGAAATGCCGCCGCCTCAAGGAGAATTTCTTGATCGTTATTGCTCTTGTGGTACTTGATGTTGTGGTTTGAGATGGATATTTTCTTTTTGATGTTGTGCAGCTCGATGCGCATCTTCAACTACCTTCTCCCCCTTTGTTATCTACTCCACTACTAAGTGTTTGAAACAAATATTGAAGGAGTCGATGGCTTGCTAAAACATCTCTTGCTTTCTAATTATTTTATTGGCAAAATCTCGTTTACTAGCTGCTCCATGCTTGATGAAGATAGGATTCTTGTTCATTAAGTTCTTGTAGCAGCAAGTGATAATATATGGTGAGATGAGAAATTTGATCGAATCCCTAGCAAGCGAATTATTGAAAGCACTACAATAGACCTCTAAAATGTGTTGCAGAAAGGGAAATCTTCAGTTTAACTTCCATGTCAATGATCCTTGGACACATAACATTAACAATTTTGGCAATATAGTCTATGTCCTTTGCATTATACTCTCTACTCTCCACCAGCTACTGTACTTTTATTTACAGCTCATTGATTCTATCTACTAGAATATTCAACTTTAGTGCATAGTAAAACCATTGCTGGGATATACTGACCTAGTTGGCTCCGAAAAGAGCTCGCCCATAGCAAAAATTAACAACTTTTGAGATTCCTTCATAGCATCTTCAGTGTTGGCCTTGATAGTTGCGCAAACTGAGTTGAGTTTTTAATCTAACTCATCCAATTTAATCATAGTCTTCTCAACTTTCTTCACAACAATGTCAAATTTCTTATCATAGGATATCATCAGCTTGGACATCTTTTCCATATATTGCACATGCTGTGAGATAAGTATTTATTGGTATTCAAGCTCGTAAGAATTTATGAAAGGAGCTTGTCAATGCTGGTTTTGATTTTAGCTTGCTCTTCACCAATCTCGTGAAATTGAGTAGTCTACACTACCATGATTTCATTAATGCTGCTTAACTGTTGCGAGGTAATATCAATGATATTCTTCACCTTTCTTGCGACACGTTGGCTATGATGTTGGAGGTTGGAATAGAAGATATAGTAGCATTGAGCTAAGCTATAAAATCTGTAAGTTTGATTAAGATAAGCACCATTTTATCCACTAGACTATAAGATAGATGAATCATCCGAATCCACTTGGATCGAATTCTTGCTAGTAAGTGTTATTTCCTCAACTATAAAATTTACCTTGGCACCAGTTACATTTGATATTTCCTCTTGAGCATAATTCTCAATGTGAGGAACTTTCCCAATCAGAGGGATTGAGGGGTATAGGTTGGTTTTGAAGAAATGGTAGGTTCAAAGGTAGAAGATGATAGAATTTGGGTGGTATATACATTTGAAGGTGTAAAAGTAGATGTTGGGATACATTTTTTAGGAGATAGAATGAGTGATATTTATATTTATTGAGGTGGTGAGGAAGGGTTGCTCTTTTGTTGAGAAGGGCTAAGAGAGAAGTAGTAATGTTGGGATTTACAAGGGACTTTACAGGAAAAGAATTTACAGAAGAAGAAGTTTTAGATTTCGAAGAGATAGGTGTGAGCGAACGACACGGAGCGGTGGGCCGAGAGCGCGCAGGAGAGGGGCGATGTCCATCGGGGTGTTTTGAAAAAGCTACACCGGGTCGAGGGCCCCAGGAGAAAGTTTGGTTTAGAGAGGGTGAAAACATTTATAGATCGGTTCAAACCCGAATCCGCCATCTCTTATTGTGGAGTCGCCACCTGGATTAGCTCTTTCCAGGAATTAGAGTCCTGTGAGGCTTAACATCCAGGGGACGGCCCAACAAGACATAGAGATTCGGGTTCGGAATAAGTTGCTTATTTCTTATTGGATCACATTATATTACATCTATAGAAAACCGTATTTTCATGATTATGCATATTCACACTTAAGTCCTTTTTTTTCAAGGTTGAATGCATGATTTAACATGCATACGGAAAGCAATAAATCCATACATCAAGCATTAAGTAAATCCATACATCAAGCATTAAGTAAATCCATACATCAAGCATTAAGTAAATGAGGAAAGTAAATTAATAAATTACAAAACTTGGGGGTGCAACCTCCCGCCTAATCTATTAATTACAATTCCCGTACAAACATATACAATAACTAAAGGAAATTAAATCCTAGGTATACATCTAACCTGCATCCACAAAGGTTGGCACGAGATATAACACATATGTTCGATTTGATTTTGAAAAGGCCCGTGTGGCCTAATTAAAACATCGGTGGTTTAAAATTATTAATTTTAAAAAAATTGGTTCATTTTTATTTACACGTATGTTGGTCAATTTTATTTGTGAAAATGACCGCATGGCAAAGTATGAGGACTGTTATCTGGGAATACGTTTTATTCCCTTCGTAGAGGTGACCTAAAATGACGTTTAGAAATGTAAATATAGGTTGAACATGCACATTAATAAATCACATATAGATCTAAATAATTACAATTTAGAGGTTTGTTATCCCCAATGATACATTTTCGACTCAGAAGGGTCTCATCGGGTTGTTTCGGGCTCAAACTATTCGAAACGGAGTGAAAAAAAGCAAAACTGCATTCTGCCAGGGCCAATATCATTAACGGCATCAGGTGATATCGTTAACAGCATCAGGTGATATCATTAATGATATCGAGTTTCCAGACCTGTATGAAAACATAGAAAACAACAGAAAATAGCAAAAACAAGATCCAAAACTTCAAACGATCATAACTTTCTCTATACTAAACGGATTTTGATGATCTGTATCATTCTGGAAAGCTCAGGATATGTAGAATATGTTAACATAAAGAAAATAGCAAAACAGGTTTAAGATAATACTGAAAATTGCAGCAAACAGAATGGTGTGCAAAAATGTAAGAAAACCGAAAATAAAACGAAACTTAAAAAATAAAAGTATATAAACGTAAGCACAAACTCTAGTAATTTAGAGGCTTACCCCATAATCATGAATCCACATACTTCAAGGTCCATGAAGTCCTCCGGGAAGCTCTCCTTGTTTCTTTTTTGGTTGGTTTTGGTGATTTACCGAAAATCTTTGGAAGGGATCTATTCCTAGCCAAAGTAAATGTTTTTGATGGTGTAGTAGCCTTCAAGTGAATGATAAAGATGTTGTAGACTCTCCGTTCAAGTCTAAATCTCAAGGATTCAAGCTTGGTAACCCAAAATCTCAAGTGTTGTGAGGTGAAAGTTGGTGTTTTGCTCAAGAGTGTTCGAGAACAAATGGGGGAATGCTTCCTAGCGCTAAGTGTGAGTTCCTCCTCCTAGAACTCTTTTCCTTTCTTTGAATTTCATCCTCCTCCTTTGCTTCTTACTGAATTTCAGCCCTTATGGGCTCCCTTTAATCCAAAAAGTCCAAGTTGGCTCAAGTGGTACACCCACTTATCTTGTCATTTTCCCCTACTTTCTTCCACCCATTTATGACCAAGTGGGGATCACATCATTTTGACAGGTTTTAAAGTCAAGGAAATCCGGAATTATGGGATGGAAATGGGTGTTTTTGATTAAATAATGCAGAAATTGCCTTTTGGTTTGTCTGTAAAGTTGATATCGTTAATGATATTGCTGATATCGTTAACAATATCAGCAATATCGTTAACGATATGGAAAATATTATTAACGATATGGCATACACAGGTGAGCTTTTTCTTTATTTGGGCTTTTTAAGGGAAAAGAGGCCTAAAGAACAAGGCAGATGATTCCCAGACAATTTTAGGACCCTGCAAAATGTGAAAAAGCTAACAAGTTGGAAAAAAATTACAGCTTCATCATCGAACTCGTGAGTCGGGCGTAGAAAGTTAGAAGGAAAGTGGATTGTAGAAAGTTCGTTAATTGTAAAAAGTTAGAGAATTACGAACTGTAGAAAGTTCACCGACTGTAGAAAGTCGGAAGGAAAGAGGACTGTAGAAAGTCCGTTGACTGTAAAAAGTTCATCGACTGTAAAAAGTTGAAAGGAAAGAGGATTGTAGAAAGTCCGTTGACTGTAAAAAGTTAGAGAATTATGAACTGTAGAAAGCTCGCCGATTGAAGAAAGTCGAAAGGAAAGAGGACTATAGAAAATCCGTTGACTGTTAAAAGTTAGAAAATGAATGTGGACTGTGGAAAGTCCGTTGACTGTAAAAAGTCAGAGAATTACGAATTGTAAAAAGCTCACCGACTATAGAAAGTCAAAAGGAAAGCGAACTATGGTAAGTCCGTTGACTGTAAAAAATTCAGAGAATTACGAACAGTAGAAAGCTCGTCGACTATAGAAAGTTGAAAGGAAAGATGACTGTAGAAAGTTAGTTGACTGTAAAAAGTCAGAAAAGGAATGTAGACTGTAAAAAGTCCGTTGAATGTAAAAGGTTTAACAAGAAATGCGGACAGTAGAAAGTCCATAGATTGTAAAAAGTCTAACAAGAAATGCGGACTGTAAAAAATTCGTAGACTGTAAAAAGTCTAAAATGAGATATGGATTTTAGAAAGTCCCGAAGGGTATGCGGTCTGTAGAAAGTCTGCGATGGATACCCCTTGTGAGTTGACCGTCGGTTGACTGTGACCTTCAGAACTGCTGGGGAAAGGATGAAAGTCGTGTGCTCCATGCCTTTGATGATATGTTGACTACTGAGAGTCTTTGTCAATATCCGCTATGGGATGGTTGACCGTTGCGGTCTGAATTGGATACCCCTTGTGAGTTGACCTCTTGGTTGACTGTAACCCTTGGAACTGCTGGGGAAAGGATGAAAGTTGTGTGCTCCATGCCTTTGATGATATGTTGACTGCTATGAGTCTACGATGAAATCCGCTGTGGGATGGTTGATCGGTGCGGTATGAATTTTATGCCCCTTATGGGGTGAAGGGGTACTTACAAAAATGAGACATTTTATTAGTAGATATTTGTGACATATGTTTTAATTCCTTGATTGAGATTACTGAAAGCAAAAATTTTTACCCCTTCAATCAAGAATTAAAACATGAGGGTTCTGAGAAATTTTTTCTTCAGTCCCATGATAAATGTGGAAATTTGAGTTTGAGATTTTCGGGGATGTCCCAATGTAGGCTTTGTGATGTTGTAATGCCGCTTGAAAGGGGCATTGGATAGGTTTGAATTTGACGAAAGTTGAAATGGCTTGAGTTGGGCCATCATCCTTCTCATGTTCCTCATGTGGAGGTTCTTGTTTATTGGGATAGTGTTGCCCCAATTTGGCATTGTCTTTACCTGTAAATGACGTGGTGCGTATGCATGTATGATGACTTTACGCATGAACAAAAATTATCATATGATGTATGTTCATCTATTGTAGGTGTCATGGGCTTTGTTCATTGAAGAGCCTTCTCTTGTGTTGGTATATGATTTCCCCTAGTGTTTGTCTTGTTAGGGATTCCATAGACGACTCCCTCAAAGCGACGACCATCGGTTCGTTGAATCAGATTCAAGTTCATAGCTTGGGTCTGATTTGAGGAAAGCCTGGATTAGTCATTGGTCCCGCATTGTGTCGGTGATGATTGTTTGAAAGTTGTTTTCTTGAAATGTTGAAGGTGTGTGATGTCGTGCATGTACCGTTCTGAGGAGTTAATGATGAATTTGATATTGGTTCTAACTTCTGCATAGACCGCCCTTGTGGGTTTTCAATCTATCAAACCTTGTTTTAATTTTTACCCGGACCACCTTTTCAGGTTTTCAATCCAGCAGACTCATTTTCCTTTATTGCATTCTGGATGTTTACTTGCGATATTCTACCATTGGTATGCAAGCAATCAAAATAAGCATATGCATAAAGATTCAGCAAAAATGAAAATTCATTGATGAACTTAACAGGGGTATAAATGTTTCAAATGA
>CATIWQ010279041.1:0-47178 GCA_949673415.1 Euphorbia schlechtendalii | reverse complement strand
AATATCGAACAAATGAATATTGAAGAATGAAAACTTTTATTGATAAGTGATTTGCAAGTACACTTATACAATAATCGCTCGAGAATATAGAGAAATCTAGTGATCGAAACAAGGATTCGAATCACTTAAACATTTTCTCGCTAACTCTTATGAACGTAGCGAACTCTCTATCTACACACTATACACTATCTTTCACCCCTTTCTTCTACACTATGTGACGTGTTGGTGCATGAAATTTGTGATGTTTGGAGCCCTATTTATAGAGTTCGAAGGGTTGCGTCTATCCAAACAAAGGGTCATGTCCATTGGTGAAAGATTGTATCTCTTCATTGTGATTGGTTGAGAAGCTTTGATTTAGTCCATAATGGATAGGCACCTTTTCATGATTGGTTGACTTTTAATAAGTGTCTTTTCATTAGTAGTTGATGGCGGTTGATCATGCTTTTCTAGTGGTTGGTAGTTAAGAAGATAAAACTAGAAAACCATCCAAGTCGCGACTCCGATATATATATTACCACCGTGAATCATTGATTAGAAGACTTCTATTTCTGAAGGATACAAGTCACGATCGTGAAATGCGTTTTCTTCAGAATTCTCCTTACAACTTCACCGATCTTTGACAGCTTCAATCCTAAGCCAAATCTTTAAGTTCCACGCATCTTTTTACACCTTTTTCACTCTTTTTTCATAGAATTCCACTTTAGATCATTTTACTCCCATGATTTACCTAGTATCTGCATTTGCATAAAAAAACAACTACATGCCACGTGAAATCTTTTATAGGAAGTATAAAAATGACTTAACTTATAGTGTTTAATGTGTAAAATTAATATGATATTAAGTGCAATTATACACTTATCAGTGTTTTAAGCAAAGTTTGTTCTAGTCACTGAATTCCAAAAGTTGCCTTTTAAGATTTAAGTTCCAATTAATGTTTTAGATATGAATATTTATCTTTGTCCTTAGTCTTGGTGCAATGTCTAGAGTCACAGTGAAAAAGAAGGAGATTGAGGTATGAAGCACAATTCTATATGAAGTAAAGAAGAGTTGCAAATGTTGTACCAGTGTGGAGTACTAGTATAACTAAACCTAAGTCTCGATATAGTTTATCCCTTATCCTATTATCACTATGATACACGGTTTCCCCTGAATTGGTTGAGTCAATTCTTTGTTTATTGTTTTATATGCTTTAATTTTCAAACAAATAACTCACATAAAGAATAACGATATAGTCACTCGATCTAGTAGTTCAAATTAAGGTTTAGTTGATAAATATTGTTCCTTGTTGATTCGACCCTTGTGTACTGCTAACTATAAGTTACTTTTTGTGTAGGAATTATTTTTTGTGGTCTCAACAATTATCAATGAGTTGTTATACTAAATTTGAGTTTTGCCCCATTAATTTCCACAAGGTTCTCCAAAAGTTATTAGGGAATTTGGTGTCTCTATTTGAGACTATGATTTTAGGCACTCCATGCAACCTTACTATCTCTTGGAAAATCAACTTAGCAATGGCTGAAGCTTCATTTATTTTCCTACAAATAAGAAAATGAGCTAGCATTGAGAATCGATCCACTAATATAAATTCTATAGATAAATCTTCCTAAACGGTGTTAAGAATAGGTAAATGCATGTGTAAACCTATGTTTTATGTACCTCCCTTGACCATCTGACAAACATAGTATTTCTCAACAATTCTTATAACATCTCGCCTCATTTTAGGTTAGTATTATTCGCTGCTACCGGCATTATGTCCTGTTACCCCTAAAATGATTGATGATAATTCCTCCATGTAAGTCTGGAATGACCTTTTCCTTCATGGATGTGCTAGACAGACATAATTGGTTTCCTTTCATGAGATATCCATTAAAGATGTTGTACTCTCCATGAATTATTGATCTCAACAAGTTATTTATACCTCTTCAAAATCATTATCTCCCTTATAAGCTTCCTTCACATGCTCATAAGTATCAACCTCTAGAGTGTTGGTTCTAAGAAATTTGAGCCGTCTACTTAGAGCATCAACCACTAGGTTTTGAGTCCCTTATTTGTGGTAATTGTTTTAGGGAAACTTATCAATGAATGATTTCCATCAAGCATGCACATCACTCCTCAACTACTTTTGGCTACTTAACTACTTAAGGGCTTGATGGTTAGTATACAATACAAACACTTTCCCAATTAAGTAATGCACCCATGTTTTCAAAGCTCTAATAACAACATAAAATTATATATCTTAAGTTGACCATTTCAGTCGAGGCACACTAAGCTTCTCATTGAAGAATATAATTGCCTACTTCTCTTAAATCAATAAGGCTCCAAATCCTAACCCACTTGCATCACACTCCACTTCGAATAGCTTCTCAAAGTCTAGATAGGCGAACATAAGCGTTGTACTTAGCTTTTTTTATTGAGAACAAAGCTTGTTTCTTGTTCGTGTTTCCATTGAAATCCTATTCCCTTCTTCAAGCACCCGGTGATAGTGGCTAAAATTGTACTGAAGTTGTGGATGAACCTTTGATAGAAAGTAGCTAACCCATGAAAACTTCTTATCTCTATATCATTTTTAGGGGTTGTCACACCTTGATAGCTTTGACTTTTGTCTCGTTCACACGAATGCCATCATCACTCATCGCATATCTTAAGAAGATTAAGCTACTTAGCTTGAATTCACATTTTTTAAAATTTACATATAATTGATGTAGCCTCAAGAGCTTTTAAACTTCTCTTAGATGCTCTCAACATGCTTTTTCAGACTTGTTATAGATCAATATGTCATCAAAGTAGACAATAAAAAACTTCCCACTACCTGACTAGAAATCAAGCACATGAATGTACTTGGAGCATTAGTGAGGCTGAATGGTATAACTAATCACTCACACAATCCATCTGGAGTCTTAAAGGTGATCTTTAACTCATCTCTTACTATGATTCTTATTTGACGATACCCACTCTTCCAATCAAGGTTGAAAATTTTTTTATAACTAGGCAACTGATTTAGCATGTCATAAAGGCATGGTATTGGAAAGTTGTATAATTTTTTTATTGCTCTACTTTATACACACATTCTCCGTGACCATCATTTTTAATTGTTAATAATGCCAAAACGGCGCACGGGCTTAGTCTCTCATTGATGTGCTCTCTTTTCAACAAGTCAACTACTTGTCCTTGGAGCATCTCATTCTCCTTTAGACTCATCTGATAATGATACAAGTTGGGTAACCTAGCTCTTGGAATGGAGTAAATTTTATGTTGTATGTCTCCCAAAGGTAGTAATCCAGCTGGTAGTTCTTCAAGAAAGATGTCTTGAAATTCTTCAATCATCCCTTTCATTTAAATTAGTACTTGAACGATTCATAGAGGTGGTTCTTGGGAGGCGGTAACTAATTACAAGAAGATTTGTTGACTTTCAACACACTCCTTAAAAAAAGTTCTCTTGTTGTTACAAACAGTTTTTGCACTTCTCGAGCTGTCTAGGTCGTGTTAGCAACTTTTCTACTGATAATATAAAAGTTTTAAATATGACCAAGTGTTGTCGGTACCTCCAATAAAATAGAAAAATGATGATAACTGAAAGTATACAATTGCAATGTAGTTTTAAAAGATATCGATCCCATAGGGAAGGAATTCAGTTCTAAAGATCAACTAGAGTTACAGAACAAAAGAAAATAAAATAAGTTGGAGGTTTCAAATGGTAGATTGATGAATGGACAAATGCATGAACAGATTAGAGAAGATGCAAGGCATATAGATATTCCCTAAGAATAAGTATAGTGGAGTGAAATATGCAAAATAATCAAGAATGTTTTACGCACTAGATAACTTTAAAAAAACTCGGTTCTAGAAGCCCAAATATCCCATAATTCACTGTAGAGCAACACATGAAAATGACTTTTCTAAATCTAGGGTAAACAAATTATGACTCTTATAAAAACATGAACAACAATAATCCTATGCTTAGTACGGGTCGCTCTCACATAGCCATATTTAGCAACTTACCACTCAAAAAATGTTGGCTCACTAAACAGCATTATAATCACAGATCCAATGATTATACACAACCTTGTTAACCCTGAAACTACTGTTAAAGTCAACTTGAAATCATATAACTTCATTAATATAAGTGACGCAAAAAAAATACTCATTATGACGCATAGACATATCATAAACTTTGAATTAGATAGTATAAGTAGAAAACAAAGTAAAGTTGTATGGTATGCAAGTGAAAGCTAAAGTTGATCAAATAGTATCCACTCTTTAATGGGAGTCATCAATTCCTGTAATTCCTACATCTACTTTGAGTTCTATCTCGACTCGTACAGAACCTTCATTAGGATGCTATTCCTTTTGAATATTGAACAAATGAATGTTGAAGAACAGAAACTTTTATTGATAAGTGCTTTACAATTACACTCATACAACAATCACACGAATTTGTGTAGAAATCTAGTGATTGAAACAAGAATCGAATCACTTATACATTTTTCTCTCCAACACTTTAAACTTGCCGAAATCTATATAACTTTCACTCTCTATGTATTATCTCACACCGTCAACCTTCACCACACTCTACACATGAAATGGTTAATTTGAACCTCTATTTATAGAGAGTGAAAGGTTGTGTTTATCCAAATGAATAGTCATGTCCATTGGTGAAGGGTTCCATCATTTTCATGTGATTCTATGCAAGATTTCATCCTTATCTTCAATGGATAAGCACCTTTTTGTGGTTGCATTGTCTCCAAAAGGTGTCTTTTCATCTGACGGTTGATAGCGGTTGTTCTTATCCGATGGTTAGAAGTTGAGAAGAGTTTATCAAACCTGTTACGATTCTCGAGTGTGACATACATGTCACGATCGTGAATGTAAGTTGGTAACTGACTATTTGTGAAGAATGATAATTCCCGATCATGATAGATAGTCGAGAGTGTGATTTTACCACTCGCGAGTAAAAATCACGATCGTGACATGGTTGTGACTTATACTTTTCTTCATGACTCTTCTTTGAAACTTTACCGATCATTGACAACTTTGATCCTAAGCCAATTCCTTGCATTCCATGCATCATTTTGCACTTTTTTCACTCTTTTTGAATAGAATTCCATCTTTAATCATTTCACTCCCAAGATTCACCTAGTTTCTGCACTTGCATAAAAAACAACGACATACCAGGTGAAATCTTTTATATGAAGTATCAAATGACTCTAAACCACATCGTTTTATGATTGAAAATATCAAGATAACAAGTGTAATTATACACTTATCACCAGTTAAGGCCACTAATGCCCTCAATATCAGCCAAAGGTTTAATCAACCCATAGTTAACCTATTTACGACTAGAAAGATGGTTACACTTAGAAACATAATGAGGAAGGACCAAACTTAGAATGGAAACTCTTCAACCAAAATGGACTATCGACCGGTCCGGTATTCAGCCACTATGCTATAGCGTAACTCTCTGCCCCTCAGATCGATGCTAAATAAATCAATAATGCATCTATAAATGGGGGAGGTCCTATAATACCTCTCCCTGAAGGCATCAAATTGAATCACAGTCTTGGTCCATAGCAGACTGGTAATCGCTACAACATCGGACGATGTCATAGTAACCTCTCCAATGGCAAAATGGAAAGTGTGAAAAACATCACACCATCGCTACGCCAATGTTAGTGACCTTGCATAAGGCAGCAACGTTGGCTGCAAGAACCTGGCTACGTCACCAAAGTTGGTGGCTATGATGGCCTAGATAAGCTTAGGCCGGGTAGAAGCATGTCACCAACAAGCTTGGATGGTAGTATTCCCGCTTGTATGACGAAGGATGGGAGACTACAAATAAAAGAACAACGTAAGATCAAGAAAAATATGTTAACAAAACTTTTGTTAAAAGAATGGACCAAACCAAAATCCACTTCATCCATTTGTGAAAATTCTTCTCCTGAAAATTTTTACAGTATTTCTTTCCTCTTATTCATATTTTTTTAAAAAAAATATATAAATAAAAAAATCGACCGGCTGGTAAGAGGCCCCCAAAGGAAAACCGCCGAGCCTCTTTGGGGTTTAGTTGATGTCGGGTGTCCACTGGAATTTTGATTTTTTCCGGTAGACTTTTAGACATTTTTTTAAAAAAAAGAAAAAAAATTAATTAGATTTTGTTCTTCTCTAAGCTAATTTTCGTGACATGAATCAAGTTATGGTTCGATTTTACTTCCTAAAAAAGCTAAAAAAATGCATAAATCTTGCAAATAAACTATAAAAACCGAGTTTTTAAGAAATACCTCGACTTGGGAAAGGTGAAACTGAGCAAGGAAATCTGGGAACCTCTATGGGAGTGGTGGGGTGAATCCAAGCATAGTATCCCTCTCACTAAAACCGTAAGCGGCATCAATGTTGATGGAGAACACACAAGGGCGATTAGTAGGTTGAGGGGTAAGGCTGAACAAAAATCGGAGCTGCCTCCCAACAACCTTCGTTAACATCTTTATAGAGAAGGAAGAGACAAAATAGTTTGAGAGAGAATGAGAAAGTGAAAGTAAAAGAATGAAAAGAGAAAGTGAATTTATTTATAAGGAAAAAGAGAGGACCCCACCTCTATTATGTTCTCCAATAAAAGCCTCCTAACAAAACAGAGCGGTGCACGGGGACATCCCCGAAATTTTTCAAACCTACTAAATTTATTATTTCATCATATTTTAATTTTTGATTGAAGGGGAAAAAATTTTTGCTTCACACAAACTCAATCAAACAATTAAAACAAAATGTATTTACCTCCTAATTTTCTCTAATTTGTCATAGGGAGTAGATCAACATTTTATCAAAACTACCATTGGTCATCTTTGAAACAGATTCAGGAACCTTACCCTGGTAGTTCCAATGGTAAAAATTGATCAAATGTCAACTCACAAGGGGCACATAATGACTGCAATCGAAGGAAGAAACACTTGTTTGTCAAAAGCACACCATCGTAAGAAACGAACGAGTCACCCACATAGGAAACCAATAGAGGATTTAAAGTCACCAACTGCATCAGTCAAGTATTTTCTGGATCCCTACGCTCATTTATGCGATCATACTGGTTATTTAACTAGCAGTGATCACACGAGGGCATCTGTGAGCATGCGATTTTATACCAGCTCGCATGTTCGATGATGTTGGCTTTTCAAAATTTAATCCTTGAATCACATAGTTTTCGATTATCCAGAGATCTTCAAATGGGAGTGCTCCTCGTCACTAATTTATTTTAAGGACTTAAATTATTTTTTAAGGATTTGGAAAAATTAGACTTTAGTAAAAATTAATTTATGTTTTTTAGCTAATATTTTTAACATTTATAAAAAATTAATTAAATAATTAAAATTAAAATATCAAAAATAATCAGGGCTATTCAGCCTCGCCCGTGAATTGCTCGCTCGAGTACTAACGAAGCTCGTTAGAACTTTTAGTGAGGTTAGGCTCGCCAGAGTTCCGGCGAGTACACCCCCCCTCATCGGAATTTGTTTCTTTTGGATTTTTCGAGAAATTCCCCCTATAAATAGGAGGAATTATCAGTAGAAAAGGAACGGACAATTTTTCGCAGAAAAATACAAAAAAACTCTTACTTTTTACAACAATATTTTTCTTTATTAAAGACACATTTTAATTTAGCTTTTTACCAAATACTAAGAAAAATCTAAAGACGAACGAGGAGCACTCCCAAAGGTCAAGCGGGTACTTCAAAGGTAGATTCATGCCGAAAGGGTAAGCCTCTGAGTTCTTAGAGTTGCTTTATCTCATGTCTTGATGGGGCCATCCCCTGGACGTTAAGCCTCATAGGACTCTAATTCCTGGAAGAGTTAATCCAGGTGGTGACTCTACACTAAGAGACAGTGGATTCAGGTTTGACTAATCTAAAAATGTTTTTGCTTTCTCTTTCAAACCTTCCTGGTCCCTGACCCGGTAATTTTATTTTCACCAAAAACATCCTGGTGGACCGCGCCTCTCATGCAACGAGCTCTCGACTCATCGATTTCGTGACGTCTGCTCACACCTACTTGCAAGGGAACAGAGGTGGCCATTGGTAGGGGGCGTGAAGGAAAGATGGCTTATCGGCCGAGGTGACTTAATGGTTGGAAGTGAGAAGCAGATGCGGTGGTTGGAAGTGAAAAGCGATGAAAAATAACCTTTGTGGTTAAAAATGAATTGCTAATATAAATGATTCAATTCAAAATCCCAAATCACTTTTCATGTTTTCTTTTTCAAAGCTTATATCTCTAGATTTTCTCTCTTTAGATTCTGAAGATGCAGAACAAACTATCTGACCGAAACCTTTACCCCTTGCACTTAGAGGATCTTGAGGGTGGCCCCCACGGGATGGGAACTTGCTCAATGATCTAGGATTACAGCTCTGGGTAATTGATCTTTTTATGAAGTACACTCTAGAGTCACCCATCTCACTTGTGATGGCCTTAGAGAACCACTCCTCCAAGTTATAGGTATTCCTCAAACTTGTTAATTTCATCTGATTTAATATCAATCTAATAGTTTATTTGAATTTTGAAATTTAAATATGAAAAGCATGAGTAGAAATGCAATGACAATTAGATTAGGACTAATTATGTATGAAAATAATTACTGAAAACATGAAGAATTGATAGAAAAAAGTAATAGAAAATGGAACGGGGACATTTTTATCCCCATTGCCCGAGTAGGTTTTGCTGAATGACATCGACATTGACCCGGTTGGTACACCCTAAGGGACAATGCATACCGACACTATCCCTCGAAGAAACCCAATGGTCTGGTTGCACTAGCATGAACTTGGGGCCAGTTTCAACGTAAGGGCCAACACTGGTTTTCCATTCCCCGAGGATTTAGAACGCGCGAAAATGGGTCCTAGATGTAATTTTTAAATTGAGGATGGGGTTAAAATGCAATCCATTGGACATATTTTTTAATTTATTTGATTTCAATATTTAAATTATTAGACTTGAATTTAAATTTTAATTTATAATTTTAACCAAACTTATTATGTTACTTATAAAGATAATGCAACCTAAAATGAATGCAAAAACTTATCATGATTTTGCATGATTTTTGAAAAACTGGACGTATGAGACGATAAGCGCACTTAGTCAATACAAGGAGTGGTGTGTGTAGATTAGAGTCGATGCTACTACGAGGTAGGATTAGAGGCCATTTGAGGTAATAGAGGACACATGGTTTAGACCCGTAATTGGTGCTCTCCCTTCAGTTCTGAAGGGATTGAGCCATATCAAAGTTGGAGCATTCATCAAGTAGTGGAGCAAGACCACCCATACTTTCCATTTTCCTGTTAGAGATCATCATCACTCCTTTAAACATCGTCACAATGACAGGACTTTGGTGGACTGGGAGGATACTTCTCTTTGATGATTTTATGTACTACTTCCCCTATCACTGAGTCATCAAGGCCAAGGTAGAGAGCTTGATAAGGGTTTGATTGCTGACGCGGCCCAACTTCCCTATAGTCGAGTGATATCCTGATGGGATCACTTTGACTAGATTATAGATGAGCAGCTCCCTCAATTCATTAGATTTTTTGTTTTCATCCTCCTCTCCACTATCTTCTTTCCTATCTTGAGCAGTCAACTCAACTATATTGTATTGCCAGCTCTTGAGGATTTAGATTCATCTCTAGATGGAATTTGTGCAGGGCCATCCTGGGCTTGATTTATTATGGGTTAGAATGTTGTGCTTGACGTCTAATGTAGGACTTGAAGGTGGGACGCCTATGGATTTTGGTGAGTTAGCATCTTTTACTTTTTATTGTTTTGAAATTGTGCTTACTCTAACATGATTGACTAACCACATTTTCAGATCTAGGCCTTTGAGAATAGGGTTATCCCTCCACCACAGGTGGTGGGAATTATGCCCACGGATGCCCACTTCATTTTTTACATGATGCTCCCCTAACCGAACATGGTGGATCGATATTCTTGGTACAAGGAGTACCTCTAATGACTCTGCAACAAATGGGTATACTTTTATACTTTTCTAAGCCTTTCTTTCAATACTTACTGCTTATTAGTGTTTTGACTTAAATTCTATTTATGACAGCTTTGCACGGATCATTGGGCTACCATGGTCGACCGAGCTTACATCTGGACCATCAAACGCGAGGTTGATGATCATCGCCTCCTTCTTCAGTACCTCTATACCCATTATTAGTATTTCAGGGAAAGAATTAGGTAGTGGAGGGCGAGCAGGACTGCTAGGAAGAGGGTCCCACCAAGCATGCCCACAGGAGCATTTTGGCTTCATGTGCTTTCGATCGATGAGTTTGCGCTCTTCATAGAGGGTGGAGGATTCCCTATGATAATCATTGATATCAAGATGTTATGGCTCATTTAATCCCTCCCTACCCAAGGAAGCGACCGGATGATGAGCCATTAGAGTTGGATGTTGAAGATGTCCTAGTGACGGGAATGATGGGGATTATGATGATGTGGTTATCCTCCTGAGGCTGGAGATGAGGGTGAGGGGCTTGAGGTGGCTCGTTCTGCATTTTCTGATCCTAATGCCCCTAGAGTGGGCGTTGCTGATCTCAGAGTGAAAAACTCTAGCGTAGGGTCTCCTAGCTCTGCTAGGTCCAGGTGCATGATGCCTTTTCTCGGGGTAAGAAAAATCCTTTTTTATCTTGTGTTAATTTTGTACATTTTGATTTTGTAATCCAACTTTTGAACTTCTTATGGTAAGCTTGCAAGAAGAGGGCCTGGTACGTCAAGCTGGACATTCATGAGGAGCCTGACACTCAATGGGAGAGGATTGAGAGGGAGAGGGTCCCATCGCCATAGCTTACTTAGGAGTTTATAGGGGAGATGTCAGCTTCGAGAGTGATCATGGGAGTTAACCACCAAGAGCTAGACTCCACATTTATGCTGATGATGTGGCAAGCTGAGGCATTTATTAGAGCCTAATTTTCCCTTCAGCATTATTTTAGCTGATACTACACATGTGAGTGCTTTAGATTTGCGCTTTTTAAATCATTAGAATTCTACTTTTGGATAGGATGACTAATCTCTGGCATTGACTTTCCTTGTGTAGGTATACATTTCTGAGGCAGAGCAGTTAGCTTCCAGGATATTCTCAGTCCAGAACCTCATGATGGCTCAGGACACACTTACCTTGGTAAAGATCTTATGTCTATTTTTATTTTTATGTACATAGTGTATGTATGGTGGTGATGATGTATGATTATGTATGTACAAATGAATATGGGTTAGTCATTTATTTGGTATGTATGTATATGTTAATTATGATTTCTCTCGTAGATTTTTATTGGCATGGAGCAAGACCGGTTATGGACTGAGATGGGTGACAAGCTATGAGCCGAGGCAAAGGTGGCTAAGTTGTAGGACTGACTGGCGACCTTCGAGGCAATGATTGAGAGGGTGGAGGCATGGGACCATGAGTGATCTAGCACTATCATGGATCTTCGAGAAGTTTTAACCTGGTTAGCCAAGATCACGCGATTGATGACAAGAGCCCGAAGGTGCAAGAGCCCGAGATCCACTTTGAGCTGAGGTGCGATGATGGTTTCGGTCCTAGCCACATGCTAAATCTTATTAAGCCCACCTCAGAGGGAAAGTATTTTCCTCGATCCTTTCATGAGAGAGCTGCCCTAATACTTCCTCCACTTGAAAATCCCTATGATGATGACATGGAGGGTGATGAGGAGAAGGCCTAATTCAGGCTGCAGTAGTCTAGATTTCTATTTGTTTTTTTTCTGTAGATTTTATTTAATATGCACATTTGATGCACTTGCATCTTTTGTTTGGGAATTTGCAATATTCTTTTATTTTTATAAAATATTTCTTCCATTGAACAAAATTTTAATAGTATTTCACAATACTTAAATATTTTGAAAATAACAAACTGACTAGGATGGTGAAATTAATTAGGTACTAAGTAGACTCTTAATTAGGTAAGTTTTAATTGAGTTTGAGAAATCAACTCTGTTTAACAGAGTTCTAATTAAGATATGGCTTGAGGTAGGAAAAGTTGTGTGTCAAGTACTCCATAGTTTATGCGATATAACTCAGCATGTGTTGAGTACCTTTTATTCAGTGAAATACTAAGTGCATTAGAGACACTTAGAATATAATAACACTTATGCCTTTAACATTGTCTGTGAAGATAGAATATTCCCTTCTATGCTTTTCAAGTAAAAAACATTAAAATCAAAACGGATATTCATGTGGTCCTTATAAATAAAAGTTGTTAGTATGGAATGTTGGAGATTCCTCACAAGCGTCCAAGGTAAAAGGGCATCTTTTGACATGCGCTATTTTCCCATCCATTTTCATCTCATAAAATTGCTAATCCATTTGAGTTCTCTTTCTCAAGACGTTCGTTCCCAATTTATGACTCCTGAAATGTGTCTCCAATATGGCACTAGCTCTAATAATATGGACAACTAACCCATTTTGGTTAAGGCATTAACTTCATCTAGTCTCATGACCAAACACATGTTAAGGGAAGGCATATTGTACATGTGCTTACATCAGTTAATAAGGTTCGCATCACAATTTATGATGGGAAGACTATATACTGCCTTAATATTGTTGTGGGGATTATATTGTTACCGCTAGTCTTGCCATAGTCTAGGTCTTATACGATGGATATGATTATGAAAATAATAATTGAGGGCTATTTGAAACTATTAACTCTAAGGGAACATGATCGAAACTGGTATATCATAATCATTCCATTGTGCTAAAACTTCACATAGCATGCAAAACAAACAAGGCCCATGTTTAAGTTATTGCACTTATTTCTATAACTTTTAATTTAGCAACTTAAACCACATTTGTAAAACCATATGCGGAATCTAATTCCCATACTAGAAATTGACTAAGTCATAAAAGTCCCTTGGGTAGTTTTGAATCTAATACCGATGGAGATTTCTAGGTAGAAGAGGCCCCCTTAAAGTGAATGAGCAGCCAAGTCCAATCCTTGCCAAAATAACCATGGGCACTTCGATTCATTGTACTACAGAGAAGTATGATTTAAACATTTCGTTCTTTAATTGAGTGAAGTACGGGACGAACCTCAATTAAGAGAGAGGGGGTTCCTTGATATTAAGGTCTCACTTTACAAGAACTTCTAGAGACTACTCCGGGTGATTATTGCGAAGCGCCTGCGGATCGCTCCTGGCTCCAGGCTTTTTACTAGTTAGTCTCGGTAAAGCCCCCGGACGGTGTATTTTTTTGAAACTAGGCCCTCGGTAACGTGCCATAAAAACCCCTTATTTTCCTTATTTTTGTTGAATTTTTAGAAACCTAAATTAAAATTGAACTAAACTGAATTAAAGAATCAATAACTATGATAAATAAATACACATGTGGCAAAAACATTGCTAATTTATATGATAATCACTAGACTGAGTTTGAGCAAAACCTTAATCTAATTATCACATTATTTTCTATAACAGGAATTGAAACCTAAGTCATACATAGCATAATTTAATTAATTCATAGAAAATATCATTTTAACATATTATAATCAATCAAGCATAGCATAAGGCAGGCTTTGATACTATTGCTGCTTAATTAAGGCAGTTACTAAACATGCAACATAGCAAGGAGAAATTTCAAAACTTAAAATTAACCTAAAGAATCTCCTAAGCATGCCATGATTGATATAATCTAAGTTAAAGCATTCCATAGATGCTAATAAGTTTATAAAACTTATAAAAGAAACCTAGTATCACTTTAGGACGTTACCAGTTGACTCGTGCATCTCTTTCTCTTTTTAATGCGACGTTCCCTTAGAGAAATACGGTAGAATTTCATTTCCATGAGCCTCCAAACTAGGATAGCCTCTATGATTGATCCACACAAATCTTCACCGACCAAAACCTTGTAAAGGTAGAACCCTTTAGTAGATAGCAGCTGCTAGACGTCTCGACGACCAACCTAAAAATATAAACTGAGAAGGCTCTCTTCAAATAGAAAGAGCCTTCTAAAGAAATTCTTCATTGTTTGGAGAAACTCGTGAAGGATCTAACACAATGAATGAAGAAAGAGATGTCAAACTTAGAGAGAAAAGCTGAGCTGAAATATTTTGTGTTGTGTGAAATAAAGAGAACTAAAGTCCTATATATAGGGAAAGGGGAGAGTGTTAGACTCCCCCTAAAACTCAATGAGGGATGGGAATATTCCCACCCCACCATCTGGTTAGATGTGCGGGTCACTTGGACCCGTGGGCTAACCAGTGACCCCTTACCATAAGGTAAGCCTTAGCGGGCTTGCCTTGTGCCACAAACTTGAGGGCTTACACGCAGCTCACATGCAAGCACTACCTTAGGAAGCACTTTACATGCCTGCAGCTTGATGGCACGCATGGGCTTTCCCGCACGCTAGCAGCCTACGAGCTTTTCAGCTTGAGGGGTAGCTAAACAGGCCCCACTCTGAACATCTCATATTTGTTTGGGGCCCACTCGTATGGGAAAAATTCCCTTTCTCCCCTCTATGCAATTTTTCCTATTTTTCTCTTTATTTCCTTTATTTATTAATTTTGTCCAACCAATTAATAATTCTTCTAAAGAATTCGACAAACAAATATTTTCAGCATAGACCCAGTCTATAGGTTCTTTACTTAGTCCGGTAAAGACACAAAGTGTGTGACCCCATAGGATCCCAAAGTACTGAACCGCTAGAGGTTAACCTAACTTGGCTTCCCATTTGGAAACCTTTAGATGCAATGTTCTAGACCGATATACAACCAGATAGCTCTAGACGATCATATGGGCTTTCTAGCAAAGGCGTATGATCCCTCGATACTTGGAATGTCACGTGCTTGTGATTTGATTCGGTTTTGCAATAGTAACCAATACAATACACTCTTTCCATCAAGTTAGGTACCATTAAGTTAATTGAGCACGGATTAAGTGTCAGCTCATGTAACAGCTGTAGCTATCCTGGAATTAGACTTGTTCACGAAGAACACCACTCTGCTATTATGTATCAAGATTAACTAGAAACCCATTCTATCAATCTTATAATCTAATCAAAGGTTTATGAGTGTGTCACTTTAATAAGGGGCCCTAAGGTACATCTCCCATTATATCACTATATCAAGAGCGATGGATGACATCTTGACTACTTGGCTTACCAACATATGATCATCACTATATCCGTAATCACCCTTATCATCCTGATCAATAGGGTATGAATAAGTATGACCCAAAGTATAGCAACTCTTATATAACGTAACCAATATCTCAGGTCTGACGATACTTGTATTGCTACTACAATAAGACATGACACCAATACATGGATATAGTTATTTTTGAGTGTTTGTCTTATAACTATCTCCAATGTATTACCTGGATACATTATTTGTTAATTCAAGGTACCACCTTCAGCTCGTGAGATCAGCTGCTTGGATATGATCCAAGGAGTTAGCCTACACATGCTAGTCTGTCTATTCCATTGATGTCTAGTCTAAATGAAACTATGACTAGATATATTTAGACTATTCATAGTATCACGTATGTGCAGTTCTCACACCACATAGCTGTCACTATGTCCTCGCACTTTTACGCTTTGAAGTCTTATCAATGCGCATATATATAATACTACACATATATGATACTAGTGAGATACATAAATTAATTGACTGATAAGCAACAAAGATACCTTAATTATTATTAATAATAATATGAAACCGTTTGTACATTATTACTAATTAAGATATATCGCCCTAATTACCTCTAGGGCATACATCATGTCTAATAATAAGTTCTTTACTTAGCCTGGTAAAGACTCAAAGTGTGTGACCTCATAAGATCCCATAGTATAGAGCCGCTTTGGTTAAGCTAAACTTGGCATCCCATTCGGGAACCTTTAGGCTCAGTGTTCTAGACCGATATGGAACTCGATAACTCTAGATGATCAAATGGGCATTCTAGCAAAGAGTATCATACCCTGATACTCAGAATGTCACATGCTTATAACTTGATCTGAACCTACAATAGTAACCAACACAATACACTCCCCTTCCATATGGTTAAGTACCATCTAGTTTATTGAGCTCAGATTAAGTGTTAGCTCATGTAATAGCCATAGCTATCTTGGAATTAAACTTGTTCATAAAAAACACCACTCACCATAATGTATCAAGATTGACTAGAAACCCGTTATATCAACCTTATACTTTGATTAAAGGTTTATGAGTGTGTCTCTGTAATAAGAGGCTTTAAGGTACAACTCTAATTATATTACTATATCAAGAGCGATGGATCCCATCTTGACTACTCGACTTACCAATGAGTGATCATCAGTATACCCGTAATCACTTGTATCATCCTAATAGCCAAGGTATTAATAAGTATGACCCAAAGTATAACAATTATTACACAAGGTAATAATCCACAAACACATGGATATATTCTCCAATGTATTACATGAATACATTCATGTGTTAGCACAAGGTACCACTTTCAAGTTGTGAGATCGCCTGCTTGGATCTAATCCAACGAGTAAGCCTACACATGCTAGTTTATCTATTTCATTGATGCCCAATCTCAATGAAACTATGACTAGGGATATTTAGACTATTCATAGTCACATGTGTGTGCAGTTCTCACACCACATAGCTCCCACTATGTCCACGCACTTTCATGCTATGAATTAGTCTTCGACTTTGCTTCATCAATGCGCATATATAATGACACACACACACACACACACACACACACACACACACATATATATATATATGATACCAACGAGATACATAATTTAAATATACATCGATAAGCACAAAGATACCTTATTATTGATAACAATAATCTAAAAACCATTTGTACATAATAAAGAATTAAGATAAATCACCCTAATTGCCTCTAGGGAATACGTCATGTCTAACAAGAAGGTGATGAATATTGGATGATCACGATGCAAGAAGAACTAGATTCATTCAAATGCTATGATGTTTTGCATCTAGTGCTAAAGCCTAGATGAAAATCAATCATTGGAACTAAATGGGTATTCAAGAATAAGCTTGATGAAGATGGAAATGTTGTGATAAACAATGCAATGGTTACTGGACAAGGCTACAACTAGCAAGAAGGGATTGATTACGATAACATTTATGCACCTATAGCAAGGCTTGAAGCTATCAAGATTCTGTGTGCTTTCCCATATAAATTTCAAATTATATTAAATGGATTTGAAAAAGTTTTCCTAAATGGTTTCATTGAAGAGGAAATTTTTATGCATCAGCCTCTTGGATTTGAATATGCTAAGAATCCAAAGCATGTATACAAGCATAAGAAAGCTTTATATGATTTGAAGCAAGCACCCCATTCATGGTATGAGAGGTTGACCAACCTTCCACTTAGCAAAGGCTATGAAAGAGGAAAAACTTATAAAACTCTATTTATCAATCGAAGAAAAGGAGATGTGTTGCTAGTCCAAATATATGTTGATGATAACATATTTGGAGCAATTGATGAAACACTTTGCAAGAAGTTTAGCAAGTAGATGAAAAGCGAGTTTGAATTGTCAATGATGGGAGAGCTCAACTTTTTCCTTAGACTGCAAATCAAGTGAAGTGAAGATGGAATCTTCATTAGTCAAGCAAAGTATGCCAAAGAGTCATTAATAAGTTGACATGGAGTAATCAAATCCAATGTCAACTCCCATGGCCATAAGTACTATCTTAAGTAAGGATGAGGCTGGTAAGCCTATAGATAGTAAGTTTATAAAGGTATTATTAATTCACTTCTTTACTTAATAACTACTAGGCTTGATATTCAATACTCTGTATGATATTGTTCTTGTTATTAAGATGGCCATAGAGAATCTCACTTAGCTATTATTGAGAGAATTCTCTATTACTTGCAAGGATCTATTGATGCAGGTTTGTGGTATGCAAATAGCTCAGATTTCACTCTAAGTGAATACACAGATGCTAAAATGGCAGGGATAAGCCTGATAAGAAAAGCACTACATGAGGATGTCATTTCCTTCGATAATGTCTTGTATAATGATACATCAAGAAGCAAACTTGTATCATGATGAGTACATGGAAGCAAAAAGTTGGGTAGCACAATTGCGATGGATTAAGCAACAACTAGAAGATTATGGTATAAAGTCTGATGCCTCAAAGTTATGCATGATAACAAGAATGCAATTGACCTATCAAAAAATCCAGTTCAACATGGTAGGATGAAGTATGTCAATATTAGGTATCACTTGATATGGGATCATGTGCTAAGAGGAGAGGTCAAATTGGAATATGTTCCATCAGAGGAGCAGCGCGCAAACATTTTCACAAATCCTTTAGCAAAAGAGCAGTTTAACACTCTCAAGGAGCTAATTGGCATCGAGAATCCAATTTAGTGAAAATTTCCAAAGAAATGGCTAAGTGTCCAAAGTTAAATCAAAGTGGTGCTAACTTAATTGAAGTACCATGTTTCACTCAGCTTGGTAAATACTATTAGTTTAAGTTTATTATGATTAAAGTTAAAATCTCACGATTCTGATATTTTTTGAATTTAGACCCTTTTTACTTAAATTGTTATGTTTTACTGAGTTAATTATTTGTTCAAGATCATTGTTCACCTTGATCTTTGCTTGTAGAGAGGACACATGTTGTCTTGTAGATTTTATTGGCTATATAAGGGAGACTTAGGCTGTAGAGAGTTTCAATTGCTTTAGAATTGCAATCATTTTCTCTCTTTTAAATTCCTAATTTCTTTATACTCTATTCTACAAATGCAAATGGCTTCTCAAAAGTTATGGGATTATTAAAGTTATGTTGCTTATCAAGATTTTCAGGTTGATAAATTTATCCTAGCTAGTTCAATAGACTTACAACAATATTTAGATCATTGCATACCATTGCGATAATATACTAGAGTTAAAAAGATCACCATCTTTGATGAGTGAATATATTGAAAATCAAATTTGAATGGGAAGAGTGCTCCAAATAGAGCTAGAAAAAACCTCAAGTTTGATGTAAGTGAGGATGAATTGGAAGAAATTAGCCAAGATACGTTTGAAAAATCAACAAGTATTGATGAATCTATTCCTTTACCCATTCACACTCTACAAGTTGAGTTGCCTGAAGCTGATCCATCTTTGGATCAAACATCTAACCAACAGAAATCTAAAGTTCCTTCCCCAACACCTACTCCTTCTATTACCACTTCTATACCAAATTCTACCCAAGAAAGAACCAACCCTTCTTTACCACCTCAAAATACTACTAATTCTCTCATTCCCTCTCCTACAAAATCTCAAGAACCCCTTACTATAAAGGAAACTATGAATTCTCTGCCTTCTTCACCAAAATAAATTATAAATTCAAACACAATTCCACCAACTACCACTTCTCAACCAGTCCCTTTCCTCAAACCAAACGTCTACCCCCTTAATCCTTATAATTGGGGATGTTCCTCAAACTGAAACTACGCTTATGAGGAAACAACAACAAATGTAAGTGGTGCTATGGAAAATGTAATAACTAAGGAAGCAATTCTTACTAGTAGCCATCAAGTCCAAGAGGTAACTGATGATTCATCTTGTTAGACATGATGTATGCCCTAGAGGCAATGAAGGTGATATTTCTTTGTTAGTTATAATGTACATATAGTTTCAGATTATTGTTATCAATAATAAATGTATCTTTGTTGTTTATCAATTGTTATTTAAATTATGTATCTCGTTGGTATCATAAATACACACACACACACACACACACACACACACACATATATATATATATATATATATATATATATATGTTTTTATTTATATGTTCATTGATAAGATAAAGTCCATGACTACTTCATAACGTGAAAGTGCGAGGATATAGTAGGAGCTATGTGATGTGAGAATTGCACACACGTGTTATTATAAATAGTCTAAATATCCATAGTCATAGTTTCATTGAGACTAGACATCAATGAAGTGGGCTGACTAGGATGTGGAGTCTTACTCCTTTTCTTCAGACAATAAAGTCATGGTTGTCAAAGAAGATCTCCATGAAAGACCTTGGAGAAGCAGCTTTTTCACAAATCCCAATTATTAGTCTATAAATAGCCTTCTCCTTCCCCCTTATAATTTACTTCATCTTAGCCTTTCCTTTTGAGTTTTGACATCTTTCTTCACGAGCTTTTTGCAAGATCCTCCATGAGTTTCTCCGCTTTCACAAGAATTCTTTTGAATACTTGTTCATATTTTGGAAAGAGCCTTCTAAGACATATTTTCAAGTTGGTCTATGAGCGGTCTATCAGTTGCTTGTTAACTAACAAGTTCTTCCTATACGGGGAGGTTTTGGTCAATTGGGGTTCATGTGGATTAATCATAGAGGTTATCCTAGTTTTGAGGCTAGTGGTAATGGAGTGCTATCCATTTGTTTTGAAGGAGCTTCGCACCAAAGGAAAGGCATGCATCAACTGATAATGGTCCTAACTTAGATGCTAGGTTTCTTTATTAAGTTTTATAAACCTATATAATCTATAGAACGTTTCAACTTAGATTATATCAATCATAGAATGCATGATTTTGGGTACGATCATACTCGCACTAAAGTACTGGATCCCATCAAAGCTCCAAAGTTAAATGTGTTTAGGCGAGAGTAGTACTAAGATACCTCTTGGGAAGTCCTTGTGTTGGACCCCTGAATTTTTCCTATTTTCTAATCCCATCATACAGAAATGCAACTCGTTATTCTTTAAGATCCGAGATAATGTCACTTGGTTTCCCTGTGCCAATTCCTCTTTAAATTTCTAGAACGAGAATTGGATCTCACAACCAATTTCGAAACAGCTTCATCTTGGGTTTCAAGTGAAGCATACTCTAACCGATTCCATATCTCGCTATTGGCATGATGACACATGGCAACTTCCAGAGCTGCCAACTGCCATTCAAGATCAAATCCGCAACATTCAGCACTACGAGGGATCAGATTTGTGTTTATAGGGTCCATCAAGCAGGGGCATTTTTTTGTCAATATGTTTTACAGATGGTTATCTAGGGAAATGAATAGTTCGCAGACTTACATATTCATTTGGAGAAGGCATATTCCTCCATCGCATTCTTTCCTTTGATAGAGAGTGCTTCATGGATACCTTCCTACTCATGATGTGCTCTCCAAAAAATGGATGGTTATTGTCTCTAAATTTATTTTATGCAATTCTCATTCTGAATCATTGCAACATATCTTCATGAATTGTAATTTTATGAAACAATTGTGGTTGGGAATTGATCTTTTGTTTCGCAGGAACATTAACGCTAGTGACACTTTGTGGGAGCGCTTTTCTTGTGGGGCTTTGCAAAGATTCTCTTCACAAATTTCCATCCTTCGGCAAAGTGCTTGGGTGAATCTTTATTGGATCATCTAGAAGACCAGGAATGATTACATCTTTGAGGATAAGAAACCGAACATTCATCACTACCTGTAGGGTCTATGGGCTTCCATTTATGAATCTAGCAAGCTTGGCAAAGGCCATGTGAGAAACTTGACCTCAGAACTCAGCATTCTGACGAACATTAATACTATCCCCCATAGGGTAAGGGCATAGTAGATTACTCCTATCTTCTAGTCTCCTCAGATGAGTGGATGGATCAAGGTCAATATAGATGCTTCTATCTCTAATAATCAAGCTAGTTGTGGTGGTGTGTTTCATGATGCGGGCAGCCATTTCCTTGGTGGTTTCACCCTTGGAATGATAACTTGACATGCTTTCTTAGCCAAACTCTATGCGGCTATTATTGCCATTAACGCGGTAGTTAATAGAGGGTGGTTTCATTTATGGCTTGAGAGTTACTCCACTTACATGGTCCATACCATTCTCACAAGAAATAGAAGAGTACAGTCGAATATTTTTTGAGATTGGAGTAATTGCCTTCGCAACATGGAAAACATAGAGCTCAAGGTGATGCAAATCTATCGTAAAGGGAACCAAGTTGCTGATTTATTAGCTAGCCATGGTAGAGAAAACATTGATTTCAAATGGTGGGAAAATGTCCCCACCTTTTGCTATGAGGCTTATTTTCATAATCTGAGTGATCGATGCTTGTTTCGGCTCACTTAACCACCAAACATTTTTTGTATTTTTTTCTTTCAATTTAATAAAAGAGGAGCGAGGGTTTTGTAGGCAAGTGGGGAAACAAACCTAGTTGGGGACTCTGCCCTGAAATTTTCTCCTGTCTCAACCTTTTAGCTTTCACAAAGGCACATTGCCTTCTCAGGAGTTTTTTCAAAATATTTTAAGTTTTGAAATTCCACTGTGCAAGTTTGCATGTTCAATTACTACCTTAATTAACCATCACATTCATCTTTGCTAAGATATGATAGATTGCAAGGGCTAAATACCATTCTCTAAAATCAAACCCTAAGTTAGATGCAACAGTAAGCTAAGTGCTGCTTACTAAAGAATTTATGATTTCTGGTAAAAGAAAGAAGGCTTCAATACCTAAATTTCAAGAGCACATAAGTCTACTAGAAAATTTTGTTTACTATGAAGAATTTGAGCACATCCAATGGAATACAATAAGGAACCATCTCGCTAAGGAGAGTGCTAAAAGTCAAGTTGATAAGATGGTAACTATCCGTTAGACATTATGTATGCCCTAGAGGTAATTAAGGTGATATATCTTAATTAGTTATAATGTACAAACTATTTCAGATTATTATTAATAATAATAAAGGCATCTTTGTTATTTATCAATGTTATTTAATTTATGTATCTCGTTGGTATCATATATATATGTTATAATATATGTGGGCATTAATAAAACAAAGTCCATGACTACTTCATAGCATGAAAGTGCAAGGACATAATGGGAGCTATGTGGTGTGAGAACTGCATACAAGTGTTACTATGAATACTCTAAATATCCCTAGTCATACTTTCATTGATACTGGAAATCAATGAAGCGGACAGGTTAGCAGGTGTAGTCTTACTACTTGGATTAGATCCAAGCAGCTGATCTCACGAGCTGAAGGTGATACCTTGAGTTAAAACTTGAATGTATTTGGGTAATACATTAGAGACCGTTATAAGACAGACACTCGGAAAAAACTATATTCATGTGTTGGTGTCATGTCTTATTGCAACAGTAGTACAAGTATCCTCAAAACTAAGATATTGGTTACTTTTTATAGGAGTTTCTATACTTTGGGTCATACTTATTCATACCCTGGGGATTAGAATGATACTGGTGATTACAAGTATAGTGATGATAACTCTTTGGTAAGCCGAGTAGTCAAGATGGGATCCATCGCTCCTGATATAGTGATATAATGGAAGATGTACCTTAAGGCTTCTTGTTGAAGAGGCATACTCATAAAACTCTAATCAGAGTATAAGATTAATAGAATGGGTTTCTAGTCAATGTTGATACATTATGGTGAGTGGTGTTCTTCGTGAACAAGTCTAATTCTAGGTTAGCTATGACTATTACATGAGCTGTTATTTAATCTGAGCTAAATAAACTGGATGTTATTTAACCTGATGGAAAGAGTGTATTGTATTGGTTACTATTGCAAAATTGGATCAAGTCACAAGCACATGACATTCCGAGTATTAAGGGATCATACACCTTTGCTAGAAAGCCCATTTGATCATCTAGAAGTATCGGGTTCCATATTAGTCTGGAACACTGAGCCTTAAGGTTCTTGGATGGTAAGCTAAGTTTAGGTTAACCTCTAGTGGCTCTATACTTCACGATCTTATGAGGTCACACACTTTGGATCTCTACCGTACTAAGTAAAGAACATATAAACTAGGTTTATACCGAGAATAAAAGAGAAAAGGTCAAACTCAATTGAATGTATTTTTGTTGGACCAAAATATCTGAAAGAAAGGGTAAAAAATGAACCAGTGTGCTACAAGAGTTCATGAGCCAAGCACACATGAGCAATAGATGTGCTCGCGGGATTGCTAGCTAGCAAGCACTACTAGGCAGTGCTTGTGGGAAAGCCTGCAAGAAAGCCTCATAAGCATTGCTAGCACTTTCAGAGGCCTGCAGGGCTTGCCACTAGCCCAGGATGCTGCGGTATTTCAAGATTCTTGCAAAGCCCACAACGCATAAGGTAAGCCTATGTGAGGGGCTTACCTTGCATGGAAAGCTGCTTTATGAGATTCTCACGTAGCAGTCCGCGCGGGCTTGCAAGCCTTTGTGGGATTGGTACCTCAGTTTGGGAGAGCAATTTTGCTACCCCTTTTGCTATAAATAGCCTCCTCCCCCCCCCTCTTTCAAAGTACTTCAGTTCAGCCTTCCTTTTGACATCTTTTCTTTGAGAGCTTTTTGCAAGATCCTCCACGAATTTCTCCATTGTGGCAAGAATTCTTTTGAAGGCTTATTCAATTTTGAAGAGAGCCTTCTCAAAAATATATTTTCAGGTTGGTCTTTGAGCGGTCTAGCAACTGCTATATACCAATGGGTTCTTACTCAATGGGAGGTTTTGGTCGGTGAAGATCCATGTGGATCAATCATAAAGGCTATCCTAGATTGGAAGCTAGTGCTAATGGAGTTTTGCTGAATTGCTCTAAGGGAACACCACACCAATAGAAGGCACACGTCAACTGGTAATGTTCTTTACTTAGATGATAGGTTTCTTTTAATAAGTTTTATAAACCTATATGCATATATGGAACATTTCAATTTAGATTATATCAATCATGGCATGCTTAAGAGATCTTTTAGAATTAATTTAAGTTTTGAAATTCCATCTTGCAAGTTTGCATGTTCAATTACTGTTCTAATTAACCAAGAGTGGTATCAAAGCTTGCCTTATACGATGCATGATTAATGATAATATGTTGAAATTGATATTTTCCATGAATTGATTGAGGTATGCTATGCATGACTTAGGTTTCAATTCCTGTTATAGAAAATGATGTGATAACCAGATTAAGGTTTTTCTCAAACTTAGTGCAGGTGATTATCATATAAATTAACATTGTTTTACCACACGTGTAAATTCTTTAAATTGAAGGTCTCTCGTACTTCACTCAATTAAAAGAATGAAATATTTAAATCATGATTGTCTGTGGTATAATGAATCGAAGTGCCTGTAGTTAGTTTGGTAAGGAATGGACTTGGCTCCTCATTCACTTTAAGGGGACCTCTCCTACCTGGAAATCTCCATCGCTATTAGGTTCAAATGTACCAGAGGGACTTTTATGACTTAATTGATTTCTCATATGGGAATTGGATTCCGCATATGGTTTTACAAACGTGTTTTAAGTTGTTAAATTAAAACTTATAGAATTAGGTGAAAGAACTTAAACATGGACCTTGTTTGTTTTGCATGCTATGTGGAGTCTTGGTATAATGGAATGATTATGATGTACCAGTCTTGATCAAGTTCCTTTAGATTAATAATTCCAAATAGCTTGGAATCATTACTATCATAATCATATCTATCGCATAAGACCTAGACTAGGGCGAGATCAGATGCACCAATAAAATCCTTACAACAATATTAAGGCATAAATAGTCTTCCCGTCATAAGTCGTGATACAAATCTTATTAACGGAAGTAAGGACATGTAAAGCATGCTTTCCCTTAACATGTGTTTGATCATGAGACTAGATGGGGTTAATGTCTGAAACAAAATAGGTTAGTTGTCCATGTCAGTGGAGTTAATGCCAAATTTGAGACATATTTGAGGAGTCTTACAATCAGGTATGCACATCTCGAGAAAGAAAAGTAAAATGGATTAGCAATTGCATGGGATGTAAATTGACGGGTTTCAACCATAGTTGTGTTTTATGGCTTGACCTACTATAGAAGGGGTCATGATGATTGACAATGGATGCTACCAGCTAAGAAAAATAGATTGGACCAAATTTATCAAATTTAAATAGAAGAGGCTATTTGAATGTCGATGAAAATAGTAGGAATTATGTATTTAATTAAAGACCTTATATTAAATGCATGTAATATGCATATACTAATGTTTGAACAATTTTTATCTTATATCTAGGTTACACAATGAATCCAAACATAAACCTTCGCTCAATTCTTGACAATAAACTATATGGTCAAACTTTACTTATTTGTTCAGGGTGGTGAGGATAATCCTTAGATCCAAATTGATAGCTTTTGTTCTGGATGAGCCCCTGCCTGATGAACTTGATGTTGATGCCAATGAACATGAGGCATGGGATAAGCACATAAATGATTGTGAAACGGTAGCAGGCATAATGTTCATAACCATGTATTATGAGCTTCAGAAACAATATGAGAGCTTGGATCAGAGTAGGCCCAGTCTGAGAGATTTGATACATCAAAACTCTTATTTAGAATGAAGATGCAGGCTGGCACTATAGCACCTCAGCATGCTCTTAAACTATTTGGTTATATAGATAAGCTGACTCGATTAGGTTTCATGATGGATCATGAATTGTGTGTGGATCTAATCCTTTCTTCATTGACTGATATATATTCACAATTTGTGACTAATTATTATATTAACAAGATTGATGCCACACTACCTGAGTTGGTCAACATGTTGATTACAGTAAAGCCTAAGATTTGAATGGATCTAAAGGCTTTTCTACTGGTTGAGAAAACCAAACCTTCTAAGGGTGGGTGCCATTTTGGAAAGAGTCAGAGTGTCAAGAAGAAAATTGGTAAGAAAAAGAAAAGTAAGAAAGGAACTGCAAATGTTTGCTTTCGATGTGGTGAGGTTGGTCACTGGAAGAAGGATGGCAAAGTTCAGATTTCTGAACAAGTGAAGAAGAAGCCAAGTGAGGCATCTACTTCAGATATGTTCATGATAGAGAGTTCCTCTACAGTTCCTTATGAGTCTACATGGGTATTGGATATTTGTTGTGGTACTCATATATGTACTTCTGTGTAGGGGTTGTGAAACAGTAGAAGGCTTGCAAAGAGGGAAATGACCTACGAGTTGGAAATGGAGCACGGTTTGCTGTAACAATTGTAGGGACATATAGCCTTTGTTTGCATAGTATCCTAGTTTTAGTTTTGAAAAATTGCTATTATATTCCTACTTCACTAAGAATATTATTTTTGTTGCACGTTTAGAAAAAGATGGATTTGAGATTTTATCTTCTAATAATGATTGTCAAATTTGACGCGATAATATTCTTTATGCTTGTGCATTATGTGTTAATTGTATTTATGTTCTAGATACTAAAACTGAAATTCTAAATATGAACATTGTTAAGAAATCGAAGTTAGATAATGAGAAATCCTCATACTTATGGCATTGTCATCTAAGATATATAAATGATACTCACTTAACTAAGTTACACAAATGTGGTGACTTGGGCCCGGTGGAACGGGAATCCTATGGGGCGTACGAACCTTGTTTAAAGGGAAAGATGAATAAGAAACCTTTCAAAGGAAAGGTTCAGCATTCCACTAATACTTTGGAAATAATACATTCCGATGTATGTGGTCCAATGAGTGTTAAGACACATGAGGGTATCGTCTACTTCATAACTTTTATCGAATATGATTACTCGCAATATGGTTATCTGTATCTAATGAGGCACAAGTTTGAAAGTTTTGAGAAATTCAAAGAGATCAGATTTGAGGTAGAGAAACAGCTTAGGAAAAGTATCAAGCCCCTTCGATGTGATCGAGGTGGTGAATACTTAAGCTAAGATTTTAAGGATTATCTAAGGGATATTAGTGTTTTATCCCAATGGACACCTCATTATACACCCCAACACAACGAAGTGTCAGAAAGGAGAAATCAAACCCTACTCGATATGGTTCAGTCCATGATGAGCCAAGCAAAACTCAGCGGATCCTTTTGGGGTTATGCCCTTGAGAGCATAGTTTATATTCTAAATAGAGTGCCATAGAAATAAGTTGATCAAACACCATACAAAAATTGGTATGGTAAGAAACCAGCTCTTTTTCACCTAAGAGTTTGGGGATGTCTTGCTTATGTAAGGAGGATAAGTTCAGATAAGCTGGGTGCTAAGTCTGACAAGTGTCTGTTTGTAGGTTACCCTAAGGAGACTATGGGTTATACCTTTTATGATCCCAAGGAATAAAAGGTACTTATTTCTAGAAATGCTCAATTCCTCGAGAAGGAGCATATACTTGCGAAAGCTAGTGTGAGCAGTCTTGAATTAGGCATTCAAGAAGTTGAAATAGATAATCAACTAATTGTTCCTATACCTGTTACACATAAAAGTGTAAGCATGGAACAGCCTATTATAACATCGATATTGCGTAGGTCAGGTTGGGCTCTAATCGATCCCAAGTGATACAATTTTCTTATCACTAATGATAAACATATCTTCCTTATGGAAGATGATGAGCCCAAGACTTACAAGGAGGAAATGGAAGGCTCAGAGCTTGATAAATGGTTAATAGCTGTGATGTCAGAGATGGACTCCATGTACGAAAATCAAGTTTGGAGCTTGGTTGATGCTCTAAGTGGGATTAAGCCCTTAGGATGTAAGTGGGTCTTTAAGAAAAAAACTAACATGGACGATTATATAATTACCTATAAAGAAAGGCTAGTTGTAAAAGGTTACAATCAATAGGAAGGCATTGACTATGATGAAAACTTTTCATAAGTAGCCATTTTGAAGTTTACAGAATACTCTTTGCCATCACTACTCATAACAATTATGAGATCTGGCAGATGGATGTAAAAATAGCATTCCTTAATGGGAACTTGGATAGGTATGTATATAAGGTACAACCTGAAGGTTTCACATCCTAGGATGGCTCGATGATAAGCAAGTTGCAAAGGTCCATTTATGGACTTAAGCAAACATCAAGGAGTTGGAATATTAGGTTCGATGAGATAATCTAAGAAATTGGTTTTGTATCAATCGCTAATGAGCCCTGTGTATATAAGAAGGCTAGTGGAAGTGTGATTATTTTCCTTGTATTATATGTCGATGACATATTACTGATAAGAAACGATGTTCATTTTCTTCAGACGATAAAGTCATGGTTATAAAAAAAGTTTCCATGAAAAGACCTTGGAGAAGCAGCTTTTATACTAGGTATAAAATTCTATCATGATAGATCTAGAAGGCTGCTAGGTCTTTCTCAAAGTACAAACATAGACAAGGTTTTGGCTTGATTTAACCTTGAGCAGTCAAGAAAGGGTTATCTCCCAATGTCTCACGGGATTAACCATTCTAAATCTGAGTGTCTTAGAACACAAGAGGAGAGACTACGCATGAATAGAATACCCTATGCTTCAGTGATAAGATCCATCATGTATGTTACGGTATGCACTCAGCTTGACATCTCACACACGTTGAGCATCACGAGCAAATTTCAATCTGATCTAGGTGAGAAGCACTAAATGGGTGTTAAAACTATCCTTAAGTACTTACGTAGGACTAAGGATATGTTTTTGGTATATGGAGAAGGTGATCTATCTGTGAAGGGATACACTAACAAGAGTTTTCAGTTTGATAGGAATGATTACAAATCCTAGTCAAGGTAAGTGTTTATGTTAAATGGAGGGGCATTTGTTTGGAAAAGTTTGAAATAGGATACGACTACCGATTGAACCACATAATTTGAATATATAGCTACTTCAAAAGCTTCTAAGCAAACTATTTGGATTAAGGGATTTATTGGTGATCTTATTGTGATTTCTAGCTTTGTAAATCCAATAGCGGTCTATTGTAATAACAATGGGGCTATTTCTCAGGCAAAGGAACCACGGTCTCGTTTGATAAACGAACATGTACTCAAAAAATACCATCTCATTTAAGGTATAGTAGCTAGAAAGCATATAATCTTAGAATACATCCCTACGGATCGGAATCTAGTGGATGGGCTAACAAAGCCATTGACTTAGGTTAAGCATGACCAGCATGTTAACGAGTATGGCATGAAGCACAGGCAATTGGCTTTAGTGAAAGTAAGAGATTGTTAGACATGATGTATGCCCTAGAGGCAATTAGGGTAATATATCTTAATTAGTTATAATGTACAAATTGTTTTAGATTGTTATTTGTAATAATAAAGGCATCTTTGTTATTTATCGATGTAATTTAATTTATATATCTCACTAGTATCATATATATGTATTATAATATATATGAGCATTAATAAAACAAAGTCCATGACTACTTCATAGTGTGAAAATGCGAGGATATAGTGGGAGCTATGTGGTGTGAGAACTACACACACATGTTACTATGAATTGTATAAATATCCCTAGTCATAGTTTCATTGAGACTAGATATCAATGAAGTAGAAAATTTCAATGGGAGATGTATCTTAAGGCCTCTTGTTGAAGATACACACTCATAAACCTCTAATCAGAGTATAAGATTGATAGAACGGGTTTCTAATCAATATTGATACATTATGGCAAGTTGTGTTCTTTGTGAAGTCTAATTACAGGATAGCTATAGCTATTACATAAGTTGACACTTAATCAGAGGTCAATAAATTGGATTGTACTTAACCTAATGGAAGGAGTGCATTGTATTGGTTATTATTGCAGAACTAGATCAAGTCACAAGCGCGTTATGTTCCAAGTATCGGGGGATCATATGCCTTTGTTAGAAATCCCATTTGATCATTTAGAGTTATCGAGTTCAATAGCGATCTGGAACACTGAGCTTAAAGGTTCCCAGCTGGGAAGCCAAATTTAGGTTAAACTCTAGTGGCTCTATACTTCGGGATCCTATGAGGTCACACACTTTAGGTCTTTACTAGACTAAGTAAAGAACTTATAGACTGGGTTTATACTGAGAATAAAAGAGAAAAGGTCAAACTCAATAGGATGTATTTTTGTAGGACCAAAATATCGGAAAGAAAGGGGAAAAATCAAACTAGTGTGCTACAAGTGGATCTTGTGAGAAATCTTGCAAGAGTCCAAGAGGGAGGCCTACATGAGCGCTAGATGGACTCTAGGGCTAGAGAGCTAGCAAGAGCTTCATGGAAATGCTTGCGGGAAAGCCCCCAAGCAGGCCTCGCAAGCCTTGACAGAGCTTGCAGAGGCTCGCGGGGTTTACCGCGAGCCCAGGCTGCTGTGGGCTTGCGAGATTCTCACAAAGCCCCATAGCACATAAGGTAAGCCCATGCGAGGGCTTACCTTACGCAACAAGCTACTCCGTGAGATTCACGCAGAGCAGTTCGCAACCCACACCTGTTTGTGGGAGCAATATTTCTCCCCCTTTTTGCTATAAATAGCCTCCTTACCCCCCCTCTTTCAAAGTACTTCAGTTCAGCCTTCCTTAGGAGTTTCAACATCATTTCTTCATGATCTTTTGGCGAGATCCTCCATGAGTTTCTCCAATGTCACAAGAATTCTTTTGAAGGCTTATTCAATTTTGATGAGAGCCTTCTTAGTAATATTTTCGGGTTGGTCTTTGAGCAGTCTAGTAGTTTCTGTCTACCTACGGGTTCTTCCTCAACTGAAGGTTTTGGTCAGTGAAGATCCATGTGGAACAATCGAAGAGACTATCCTAGATTGGAAGCTACTACTAACAAAATTCTACTGAATTGCTCTAAGAGAACGCCGCACCAAAGGAAGGCACGTATCAACTAATAGTGTACTTTATTTAGATGCTAGGTTTCTTTTAATAAGTTTTGTAAACTTACATGCATCCATGAAACATTTCAACTTAGATTATATCAATCATGGAATGCTTAGGAGATCATTTAGGGTTAATTTTAAGTTTTGATATTCAACCTTGCAAGTTTACATGTTCAATTATTGTCTAATTTAACCAACACTATCTTTAATGGAGTTACTGATTTTACAGCTCAACTGAGCGTAGCTGTCTCCACTATTCCTACCTCCAATATCATCACCATCATTATGGCAGGAAGAGTTAAGAGTAGTGTGGATAGCAACATTCACTTTGTGTTAGGTGATCAGGCGATTCAGTTTCACAAGTTTGGAGAGGAGCAGGTTATAATAAAAAAAACAGCATAGATAAACTCCTAAAGCAGATTTTGGATAAGTTATAGTCCAACACAAATGTGTAGATAACATGTGCAAAACCATGGAGAAAATGTCAGATCTTATGATAGGTTATAATAAGAAAGTGGATGTTGTTATAAAGAAAATAGACAAGCATGTTGTGGATTTGTCTATGATGGATAAAAAATTCAACTCAGCCTATGTTATCATCAAGGAAAACATTGAAGATATTGTTAAATTTTCTTAGAAGATGATGATTTCTACTATGGGTAAGTTTTTCCACAAGTCAAGTTCATCAGTGGATCCTGAAAATGGGTTCACTGTCCATAAGAAGCTTAATGTCCTAGTGGATAGAATCAACTTGATGCAAGACAACATCAAAGCACTCAGGGACATCGAGATTGAAGATGCAAAGGACATAAAATTCACTACCAAGATAATACATTCTATGGGTCCTAAAATGTTACCATGGAGGCATAATTGAAAGAATCATTGTCAGCAGGAGACTTTAGAGGATTGCTTCACTGTTTTCAACAATTTTTCTCTCAAGTATTTGACCTAATTACTCATCTAACTCGGTACCACCATTTGTTGCTAAGTGAGCTAAATAACCAAGAAGTCTAATCCTCGCCTGGCTAAGAGCAGCTTCTAAATGAAATTTATCCTATCTTGGTTGGAAAGCAAGAGATGTTCTCTCATGCCTTAAACTCTTTTAATACTTGTTTGAACCAATTGGTTTTGGAATAGTTAACAAAGGCGAAGAAGGTAGCAAAGGATACGTACAGATCAGCTCAACAACACAAATCTCATCTCCTAACTAGACCGCAACATCCACCACAATAGCAAAAATTAAGGACACAGCCTAAACCACCCGCAACATCATCTTCACAACAACAACTACAGCAGCAACCTCATTGAAGAGGGAGAGAAGAGTCAAATAGAAGATAGATTAGCAGTAGGTGATAGAAGCTGTTAGAAAATATTGTAATAGATCTTGAACATAAAGCTTAGTACAGGATAAAATTTGTGTACTTGCTGAGTTATCTATATAATTTTATATTATTTTTCCTCAAGTTAAGATCTTGTTAAATTTTTTATTATATTGTTAGTTTTTGCAATAACTTGTATCTTGCAGGAATCAACATAGACCACCAAATTTGAAGAAGTTGATTAAGACAAGTCCCAAATTTAAAGAAAAGCTTACTCGGTATTGGGGAGCTTGTATTGAGTGATGAAAATCCACTCAACATGGGGGATTCTATGTTGTGTAAGGGAGTTCATTGAGCATGGGGGAGTCTTATATCACTTATCAGGTATTCCTATATCCATAAACTTTTACTTGGTTAATTTCTTATACTACCTAGTTTGAAATCAATTCCAAAATGGGGGATATTGTTGAACCCAACTTAATAATACTTCATAGTATTTTAGTTTTGGAGATAACAAATTGCTTAAGATTGTGAAATTAATTAGGTATTGAGTAAACTCTTAATTAAGTAGTCAGCTTGAGTTTGTATTGTGTAGAAATAATTCAGCTTGACATAGGCTTTGTTAGGTTAAGGCTTAGTTAGTGTTGCGAGAGTTGTTGTGCTGAGTAACTTAGATTTAAAGTCTATGTGATATATCTAAACAAAAGCAGAGTGCTTTATCCGATGCTGACTAATATACATCACTCTATTACCTTTATATAATATGTGAAAATAGAATATTATTGTTTGATATGTTTTAGGTTTCAAAAAGGATTTGGCACTGAAAATAAAAGAATATTCAAGTGGTCCTCACAGTTAAAAGGTATAAGTATGGAATGTTGGCATGTACTCAGTAAAGTCCAAGTTAAAAGGAATTGTCTGACATTCCATCATTTTCCAGCATCATTGCACCACTACTACGTATGCCAAAGGATTCAATCAAAATCCTCCACGTTGCATCTCACGTGCCTTATCTCAGAAGATTTATCAAATGATAAGAGTCCTTGATGAGAAATTAACAAAAAGATTAATACCGCGCCTCAACATTCAAAAATCTTATCTCTAAACAGCTTCAAAACTGTCTCAAATGGGAAGAAATGTGAAGGAGTAAAGAGAAAGGATTTTCAACCCAAAGTCAAGATGAAAAGTTACATTGACTACTTCCCAAAGCTTTCAACTATAAAAAGAGGAAGAAGCAGTCAATTACAACTTTGTGAATTACTTGAATTTCTAAAAGTTGAAAATCTATCCAAGCAATCACAGCCTTCAAAATTCTAATCAAGAAAATCTCAAAAAAGAAAACACAACATTCTAATCATGTTGTATTAGAGAGAAATTTTAATAGGATTATATCAAGCTAAGTCTTCTATTGTAAAAGAACCAACGCTTTTATAAGTTGTGTTCTTATTTTAAAGCTTTATATTCAAAACCAAGTGATAATAGTTTGAGAAGGGTACTCAAAGTGTTTGAGAGGTAGTATAGCTTAGAAGGTACTCACTTGTAATCTTACCCATTATCAAAGGCTTCTTTACTTGGTTGAAGGAGTTAACACTAGTAAATTTAAGCTTAGAATAGGAATATGGGGACTAGAGGTAGGCTAGGGGTCAAAATCAGAAAAAACCATAGGTGTAAATGTATAGGTGTAAATGTTCTTTAACTTATCTTTTATCTTTACTAGAATTCGCTCATACATTAGTATATATCTCTCTCTTTATTTCAACTTGTAAAACTAACTTGAGCTTAGTAAGATTTAACTCGGCATAACTTATGTCTAAACCAAGGTCAACTCAAGATAAGTGGTTTGTGAATTTTGTTATAACATTTTGTGCACATCATCTTATATTCAACAAAAATTAAGTAAACTTGGCTAAGAATTTTAAATCTGAAAAGAACAAGTTAATCGGCATTCACACCCCCCTCTAACCGGTACTATAAGCCATAAGGACCAACATGAGGCCCAAATGAGGAAGAAACTTTAATGGGCAAAGGTTGAGAGTAGATTCATCATCTACATGATGCCAGGAATCACTTGACCAAAATTCTAAACACGAATGAAGAGGGCCTTGTTATACTTATAGAATTGTGTGGGCAGATCCGACCAGTCAAAGCTTATCACACCCAGCTTATCCCATAGAGGAAAACCTTGGCCTCTAGCTATACACATCTCAATAACAAAATCAGTCATAGTAGCATTCATTTGAAGAAGTTTTTAAACAAGGCCTCTGCGTTGTGCATCATACAAAGCAAGCAATTGCTAAATACTTAAATTGGCCTGGGAGTTATTGAGTTGGTGGACCAAGGAATCAACTTTTAGAGCTTCATCAAACTATGGAGGTGGCCGTGTATCATCAAAGATAAGCTCAATAGCTCTTTCTTGTTGCCTTGTTCTTATACACTTGAGGTCATCGGGCTAATACACACAGCCACTACGAGTCATTCACAAAACCCCTTCCTCCATAACCTGCATCTTAGTAGAAGAGTGAAACAAATAGAATAGGATCATATGCAACATCGAAATGTCTTTCAACTCATAACTATCTAGGTCAATCGGGTCAAGACTCACTATACATCCACCTCTTCTTCTCTTATCACGATTTTGTTTCTCTTGCTGAACTTTAGAATGTCGCTATGGATATCGATTGGGACAGGCATATCACTTTCGACTATATCCATGGGCTCGGCTTCCTTTCTTGAGATTTTGGTGAGGGTTGTAGTTGATTTCACAATTTCATAAATTGATTTATCCTCAACTAAGGTTGAAAATGAGGCTCCAAATCTCCGAATCCAATGGAGATCCGCTCCGATAAGGATGGAGAATCCCGGATATGAATTCCCCACAGGTAGGGAGTGTAGAATTTTTCATAATCGAAACCTTAATGGACATGGAGATAGGGAATGCACTCCCCGATCCGATAAATTCCTGAACCCGACATTGATATACCATCATTGAAAAGTTTCCAAATATTTTTTGAACTATGCCCGAAACCTCTAAATATTTTCTATATTTTATAAAAATTATAGTTTATATTTATATGACATATGGATATGGGCTTATTCAAGTCCTTTTTTAAAAAATTTTACAAACCTTGCAACCCTAAAGATTATGTAAATGATGGAAGAACAATATGGAAATGAACTATATATTGTTGACTTTGATGTTTTTATCTATACTCTTATTTTAAATGTTGAACATTGCATCTCAAGTTTGATGTTTATTTTCTTAGAATTTATTATATAATGTGATAGACTTTTTAAATTATATATTAAGACTTCAAATTTATTTAGCATTAAACATTGAAACAATTTGATTGTATGTTATTTTTAAGTAATGAGTCAAAGTTTTTATTGTATGAAACTTTGAAAATATATACATATTATTTATATAAATGAGAAAATGGGGAATATCTGATACTTGATGGAGAATCCTCGATAAGGAAATGGAGGAAAAATTATCCTCGAAACCTTAATGGATATGGATATGGATATGGATATGGAGAATGTTTTTTCCTTGAAACCTTAATGGGTATGGAGATGGGGAATGCATTCCCACTCCACTAATCCTTGTTTTCATCCCTATCCTCAAACATTGGCTTTAGGACTATAGACTGAACTCCTAGGTTTGATTACACTAACATCTCAAAGATAAAATTCGAAGGGAGGCTTGACTCGATAACATTCACCCGATATCCACTTACCGAGATCATGCGCTGAATCCTTTTAGCCTTCTCAAAACCTTAGTGTAGCTCTCAAAATCATCCACTCTAAGTGGTGGTGATGACTCAATAGTAGGCTTCTGACCAAAAAGCCTACTTCCATCTTGAAGCTTAGGCTTGGGTGAAGCAGTACCTTAAGGGCCATCCATCTGCAGCAATATTCATAGAAGGGTTCACCATATCTCTACTTGTAGTTGCATAGCTCTTATATACCAACTCTTAGTTTCTCATTATAGATAAATTACATGCAAAATGTTTGGAACAATGCTTCCCAAATTTCCCTTACATTCATTGGCAAGCTCATGAATTAGTCGAATGTCATTTTGGCAAGATAGCATGGGAATAAAGCGACCAAAGCTTTTGCCTAAAAATATTAAGGTAAGTTGTTATCACTGAGCTTTGATCATCCCATTTCAACTATAATTCTATTCTTTCTCTCAACAATAGCATTTCATTATGGAGTATGAGGAGCAGAAAAGTTATGCTCAATGCCTATAGTATCGCAGAATCCAATAAACAGCTTATTTTTTAATTCTCTGCCATGATCACTTTTAATTTTTGAAAGTAAGAAATTGTGTTCAACTTATATTCTATTGCATAGTTTGGAGAACCCATCATAGGCTTCATCCTTGCTACTTAGCAAGCCAACCCATGTAAACCTGCAATAGTCATCAACTATTACCATGGTATACCTATGTCCACCCATGCTCACAAGCTGAACAGGGCTAAAAAGATCTATGTGTGTAAGTTCCAGAAATATTTTTGTAGAAAACTCATATTTAGATTTAAAACACTTTTTAAACTATTTTCCATATTAGCATACATTACACAAATGATCATTTTCAAGTTTCAAACTTGAAGACCCTCAACTAGTTTTTGTTTGGTTAGTTTGGTCAGAAGATTCATGTTTGCTTGACCCAATCTTCTATGCCATAGCAATGATTCCTCTTCTTTAGACATTAGACATATATCTTTTCTTGATTTATCATTTATGTTTATTATAAACACATTATTTATTCTAGGAGCATAAAGAAGAGTTTGGTTTGTCTTATAGTCTATGATGGAGCACCCTTCTGAATCAAAGATTACTTTTCTCCCTTGATCACATAGTTGGGCTACACTCAGAAGGTTGAACTTCAGACCGTTTACTAGGGAGACTTCTTCTATTTTGATTTCTGATCCTATGGTGCCCCTTCCAATGATCTTTCCTTTCTTATTTTCCCCAAAGCTCACATTTCCATATCTTTTGAGTTCAAGTGAGATGAATGAACCTTCATCTCTAGTCATATGTCTTGAGCATCCATAGTCTACATACCAAAGTTGTTAACCTTCTATGGACCTAAGACTTACCTGCAAAAGAAAATGGTTAGAATCTTCGAACCTAGTTTCCCTTGGGTTTAGTGCATTATAAACTAAATCATACCAAGTATAAATATCATAATATCCATTCTTGGGCCAACACATAGCAGCTGTGTGGTTCTTTTTTTCCACAGAAATTATAGTGAAGATTTACTGCCTTTTTCAATTATGCCTTTGGTGAAGGACGGAGATCAAATGACTCTTGCATTTGCTACTTTTGAGGTTGCCTCTTTCCTCTGATTGACAAATACTTTTGATTTATCTTCTGATTTCCTTCTCTCATTTGAGGAATGACGATTTCATAGTGGTAGTTGAATCTCTGAGAGGTTCTTTATTTTGAAGTTAAGGCTTGTCCTTGAGGTGTATTTTTTTTTGCTGATTTTCCTTCTAAGGGATGTTCATATTTGAACTTTCTCCTTCTTTTAAGGATTGACTTTATCAGGTAGAGTGATCTTTCCTAAAAGATGTCCTTCAAGCATCATCACTCTCTTACTGAGTTCTGTTGCAATTACTCCCACCATAACTAGCTCCTTTTAATGCTTCTCAACTTCAGAATCTATGTCTCCTTTTCTCTTGTAGATAGTTTTAGTAGTGTTATCTTATGCTCTATCATGAATGTAGAAGTCCTCAAAGTCTTCTTCAAGAAGTTTCATGTGCATCTTGTTTTTCCTAACCATTTTATAAAGTTACACAAGTACTTGCATAAGTTCATTAGGAATTTTAAAACTAGAATTTATCTCATCATCCTAACATGATTTATCTTTGGAAGACTAATTTGATGATGATATTCTTTAAGTGTTGTTGTTCCATGATTCAATGGTTGGAGCCATATCATCTGCTACCATAAAGCATATCTATGCAGTTTCTTCTTCATTTACTGATGAAATAAAGGAGCCCTCATTTTCATTGTCACTCTAGGTTGCTACCATAACCTTCTATCCCTTTTCCTTTCTTAATTTAGGAAAATTTGATTTGATGTGTCTCTCTTGGTGTCATTCCAATCAAGTGATGTTCTTTGGATTTTCTCCTCTGGATTTTTCTTTAGATGATTTGAATTTGGTTTTTGCATAGTCCTTCTTCTAATACTTAAACTTCTAAGGAAAGCTTCCCTTCTTCTAAAACTTTTGAGGAATCCTGGAATTTTTCTTCCTGAATTTTCTAAATGTTCTTGCCAGCATTGCCATTTCCTCATCATCTTTAGAAGAACTATCACCCACAACTTCTACATTAAGGATGATGTCTTTCTTTCCTTTAGCCTTGGCTTTATCTTTCTTTGAAAAGTTCTGCATAGATATTTCATGAGTTATTAAAGATCCAATTAACTCATCAAACCTATAATTGGGGAGGTCATGAGCCTCTTCTATTGCAGTCTTCTTTGCCAACCATTCCTTTATCAAGTTTTTGAGGATCTTCTTCACTTGCTCTTCTTCTAAGAATATTTTTCCCAGTCTCTTGATCTCATTTATCACATTAGTGAATCTAGATTTCATGCTGGATATGGATTCATTTTCTTCCATTTCGAATAGCTCATAATGGTGAAGGTTTTGATGATCTTGGATTCTTGGACTTTATCAATTCCTTCATATGTGACCTCCAACTTCTTCCAGATCTCCTTTGCACTTTCACAACCTGAAATTTTTTTGTATATTATTGCATCTAAAGCACAATGAAGAAATTTAATAGCAGTTGCATTACTTTCTAGTTTCTTCATATCAGCATCATTATCTGCACTTTTAGGTTTTGGGGTAGTGATTCCATCCTCTGTAATCGTAGGGATGTATGGACCATTAACTATTGTAAGCCATGCATACATATCCTGTGATGGGATGAAATTCTTCATTCTATTCTTCTAGAATGTATAATTTTTTCTAACGAATAGAGGTGGTCTAGACATAGATAGCCGTTCAGGGAGAATCTATGTGGTCTGGTTTCCAAGTAGATGGTTTAGGCTACTTTCACCCATGATGACCATTTACTCAAGATAGATTTAAATCTTTTAGTTTGAGTTATACTTGGATATCAATTGTTGGACCCAGTAGGGTGATAAATAGGTCAAAAGGGGTGAAGGACTCTTTTTTCGAGTTAAATGCACACTTCAAAAGTTAAGCAGAAGTTACTTCTAAAGCTTCTTCTAAGAGATCAATATTCACTTAGAGTCCCCTTTTTCACTTAGGTGTTTGCAAAGTAATATTGAGTCCGAATAAGTAATAAGATGAATGCAACAACAATGAATATCATAGAGTTAGAAATGTGAAAACATTGATTTTTATCCTAGTTCAACCTTTGCCTAATCCAGCCCTTTGGAACTCTGTCCAAGATTTAATCCACTATTGATTCTTCTTTTAGTGAAGAAACTAACCAATACAGAGCTGGTTGAAGTACCATCCAACAACCTTAGCAAACTTGAGCTATACCAATACAAAAGTACTCTCCTTGCTGTATCTAAGGCTCTGAGCTTTCTACTTACAAAGTAGCTTCTCTTAAGTTTTCTAAGCTCCCTCACACTAACTTATCTCCAAGCTAGAGATTTACAATTTTTGTTTAGAAAGAGATGAATGAGTTTGTGAACTTTGTTTTTGTAAAAACTCAGTTACAAACAAATATGAAGGATTGTGTTTGCTTTGGTGATTCAGAAGAAGGAATTTGCAGTTGCTTGAAAGCTTGATTACACTATTTAAATTGTAATACTTCAGCAACCTTCTTCATTTGGGGAAAACATCCTTTTATAGAGAGAGAGAAAGTTTCCATTGGATTTGGAGTCTTGCTGGAAATCTTCTCGTTGTCTCAATGAGAGTTTTTGTTAGAAATTCATTTAGGAATGGCAAGCCTCAACTGAATCTGTGAGAAATCTACAAAGAAGATTTTTGGTCCCCACAAGTGTATGATTGTCTGGTAGGGAATAAATAGGAATATTTTTGTTCCTTGGTCACCAACAACTTTTGTCCTTTTTAACAAGGAGAAGCTTTTGGCACGCTGCGACATTTAATGCGATGTCACCTCTTGTGACTTTTAGTGTTGAATGACTAAAAAGTCCCTTTAATCATCTTCTGATGTATGTTTCATCTACTAAAGAAGCTATAACTTTTGAATGTTGCGTGTTGATAAACTTCTGAAATCTTGTGCTTAGTTCCTTTTGAGGCTTCTTGATCTTGAGAACTTAGATAGATCAAAACTTAAATTCTTAACTTAAAATCTAACAATAACAATCTACCAAAGTACTTTTGGGGAGAAGCTTTTAACACAGCTTGTTATATCTTGAACCGGTGTTTCAATTCGCCCAATTCCTATGAAAACACCCTATGAGCTTTGGCGAGGGTGCAAGCCTATGATTGGTCATCTCATATCATTTGGTTATAGGTGCTTTATTCTTAAAACCAAGGAGAAGCTAGGTATGTTTGATCCAAAGGCTGATAAGGGTATCTTTCTAGGATACTCAACTAACAGCAGGGTATATAGAATATATGTCAAGAGAACCGGCCTATTAGAGGAGTCTGCATGTAGATTTTGATGAAACTAACCATGTAGAAAGATAACCATCTAATGAAGATGAAGGAGTAACTCAGCAAGAAAATCCTCTTAGCATGCCACTCTCTATACTTCCCAACCCAACACAAGAACCTGAAGCTAAGGAAGTCAAAGAAGATGAAGATCTTTCTATCAACTTCAATGAAGGAGAATATCAAGCTTACCCTCAACAACCAAATGCAGAACCTCCAATTGTAGATCCAAGTCTACCAAGAGAGATTAGGATTCATCGCAATCATTCACTCAAAAGTATTTTTGATGATGTTCATAATCCTATGATGACGTGAGGTCAGCTTAGTAGAATGATGAGCCATCCAGCTTTCATCTCATTGATTAAACCTAAGAAGTTCAAAGATGCAGAAGGAGATAATTATTGGATGATCGTGATGCAAGAGGAATGGGATCAGTTTAAGCGCAGTGATGTTTAGGATCTAGTTCCAAAGCCCAAAGGAAAATCAATCATCGGCACCATATGGGTTTTAAAGAACCAGCTTGATAAAGATGGTATCATTGTCAAGAATAAGGCTAGGCTTGTTGCTCAAGGCCACAATCAGCAAGAAGGTATCGATTATGATGAAACTTAGGCTCCTGTAGCTCGGCTTGAAGCAATCGAAACTAATGTCCACTCCTATGGTCACTGATACTATCTTAAGTAAGGATAAAGCTAGAAAGCCAGCAGATAATAAATTCTATAGAGGTATTATTGGCTCTCTTCTTTATTTAACTACTAGTAGGCTAGACATTCAATATAATGCGTGCTATTATGCACGTTATCAAGATGACCCCAGAGAATCTCACTTAGTAACTATTTAAGAGAATTCTCCAGTACTTGTAAGGTTCTCTTAATGTAGGTTTGTGGTATCCCAATAGCTCATATTTCACTCCTAGAGGATTCACAGATGTTGACTATGGTAGAGACAAGCTTGGTAGGAAAAGCACCGTAGGAGGATGCCATTTCCTTGGAGAGAGCCTTATCTCTTGGTATAGCAAGAAGCAAACTTCTATTCTATAGAGTACAGCTAAAGCTGAGTACATGGTGGTAGGAAGTTGTGTAGCACAATTGATATGGATTAATCAACAACTAGAGGATTATGGTATGAAGTCAAAATGCCTTGAAGTTATGTGTGATAACAAAGTACAATTGACCAATCCAAGAATCCAGTTCAACATGGCAGGATGAAGTATGTCAATATAAGATATCACTTCATAAGAGATAATGTGCTAAGGGGAGATGTCAAGTTAGAGTATGTTCCTTCTGAGGAATAACGAGCTGACTTATTCACCAAACCTTTGGCCAAGGAGCAGTTTAATGTTCTATGGTAGCTTATTAAAATGGCAAACCCCATATGAAGAAAAATCAAGATATTTAGCTAAGTGTTGGAAATTAGTTCTTAACTCAGCCGAACAAGGTAACATGTATTCAACACCATCTATATTTTAAAGTAACAGTGTGAGATTCAATTTCATGTTTAAAACTCAAAAACCCACTTTATTCAAACGATGTTTTTAAATTGGGATCTTCTGCTGCTTAACTCACTACTTTACTATGTCGGTTGATTCATTGTTAATCTCAGCATTAATTTAATCTTGTATTTTGCGAGCGTCGCGTATCACTGCATGTTGAAGAGGTCTATAAAAGTTATGATCTAATGAGGAGAGAGGTTACTAGCAAAATGAAATCTCAATCATTTTCTCTACAAAAGAGCCCTAATAGCTCTCTTCTCTCAAATACCTTTTTATCTATAATGGTGATCACCATGAGAACTTTATCCTTCAAGGTGCTTCCAAGAGGAATCTATATATCCACATCAATGGAACCATGGAGAAGATTTTTTCCCCACTAGAATAGTTTTCACCAAGGTAATGGGGAGCAAACCTAGACTTTGGCCTAGTATACGAAGTGGAGTATGAAGGCCTGTTGAAGAACAAGATTCTTCATAAGGTTATCAAGCAGCAGAATCTAAGCCAATTTCTGTAGTTGGAAGGACCTGCATCCATTAGCTTGATTAGAAGCTTCTATGAGAATTTATACACCATTCAAGGTTACAATGATGTGCTTATGGTGCAGATTGATGAGAATTCTCACCTTATCTATGCAAGGCTGTTAGAAATAATATATGCCCTAGAGGCAATTAGGGCTATAGATCTTAATTAGTTATGATGTACAAATGATTTCAAATTATTATTATTAATAATAAAAGCATCTTTTTTGTTTATCAGTGCTTGTTTAAATTTTATATCTCTCTGGTATTATATATATGTGGTATTATATATATGTACATTGATAAGACAAAGTCCGTGACTACTTCATAGTGTAAAAGTGCAAGGACAGAGGTGTGAGTACTGCACATATGTGTTACTATGAATAGTCTAAATATCCCAAGTCATAGTTTCATTGAGACTAGACATCAATGAAGCAGACAGACTAGCATGTAGAGGCTTACTCCTTAGATTAGATCCATTTCAACCAATCTCACCACCTGAAAGTGGTACCTTGAGTTAACAAATGAATGTATTCGGGTAATACATTAAAGACCGCTATAAGATAAACACTCAGAAATAATTATATCCATGTGTTTGTGTCATGTCTTATTGTAATAGCAGTACAAGTATCCTCGGACCTGAGATACTGTTAACTTATGTAGGATTTGCTATACTTTGTGTAATGCTTATTCATACCCTGGTAATTAGGATAACATGGAAGATTACAGGTATAGTGATGATCACATGTTTGTAAGCCAAGTAGTTAAGATGGGATCCATCCCTCCTGATATAATGCTATAATGGGAGATGTACCTTAGGGCCTCTTGTTGAAGAGACACATTCATAAACCTCTGATCAGAGAGTATAAGATTGATAGAATGGGTTTCTAGTCAATCTTGATACATTACGGTGAGTGGTGTTCTTTGTGAACAAGTCTAGTTCTATGATGGCTACGGCTATTACATGAGCTAACAAACTATCTGAGCTCAATAAACTAGATGGTACTTAACCTGATGGAAGGAGTGTATTGTATTGGTTACTACTACAAAACCGGACCAAGTCATAAGCACGTGACGTTCCGAGTATCAGAGTATCAGACGCCTTTGATAGAAAGCCCATTTGATCATGTTGAGCTATCGGGTTCAAAATTGGTCTAGAACACTGAGCCTAAAGGTTCTTGGATGGGAAGTCAAGTTTAGGTTAACCTTTAACGGCTCTATACTTCAGAATCCTATGAGGTCACACACTTTGGGTCTTTACTAGACTAAGTAAAGAACCTATAGAGTAGGCCTATGCTGAGAATATTTAGGTTGTTGAATTCGTTGAAATAATTATTAATTGGTTGGACTAGATAAATAATAAAAAGGATTAAAGGAGAAAATTGGAAAATTGCATAGAGCGGAGCAAGGGAATTTTTCCCGTCACGAGTGGGCCCCAAACGAACATGGGATTTTCAGAGTGGGGCCTACACAGCTACCCCCCGAGCTAAATAGTTCGTGGGCCGCTAGTACATTGGGAAGCCAATGCTAGCTAGCAACCAGTAGGACCGCAAGCATTACCCATGGCAGTGCTTGTGCAGCAAGCCCGCTAGGCATGCTTGTAAGCTCATCATGCTACACAAGGTAAGCCCATTAGGGCTTGCCTTGTGGAGGTAACAAATATCAACCTGTGGGTTTTAGGGATTCGTGAGGCTGACCCATTTTGTGGGATGGGATATTCTTATCCCACATTGTTAATTAAGGGGAATTTTTAACTCCCCTCTCCCTATAAATAGGCCTCCCTCTCCTCCTTTGAATGTAATTCAGGTCAGCCTTTCTCTCTGAGTTCGACATCTTTTCTTCACAAGATTTTGTGAGATCCTGCACAAGTTTCTCCAAACAATGAAGAATTCTTTAGAAGGATCTTTCTATTTTGAAGTGAGCCTTCTCAGTTAATATTTTTGAGTTGGTCTTCGAGTTGTCTAGCAGCCGCTGTCTACCAACAGGTTGTACCTTAGCGAAGGTTTTGTTCGATGAAGATCCATGTGGATCAATAGTAGAGGCTATACTAGTTTTGAGGCAAGTGCTAATAAAGTTCTGCCGAATTGCTCTAAGGGAACGTCGCATCCAAAAGAGAGAAGCATGCATCAACAAGTAATGTTCTTAACTTAGATGCTAGGTTTTTTTTTGTATGTTTTATAAACCTATTGCATCTATGGAATGTTTCAACTTAGATTATATCAATCATGGAATGCTTAGGAGATCTTTTAGGGTTAATTTTTAGTTTTGAAATTCTACCTTTCAACGTTGCATGTTCAATTACTGTCTTGATTAACCTGCAGTCGTATCAGAGACTACCTTATACTATGCATATTGATTATAATTTGTTAAAATTGGTATTTTCTATGAATTTATTAAAGTATGATATGCATGTCTTAGGTTTCAATTCTCGTTATAGAATATGATGTGATAACTAGATTAAGATTTTGCTCAAACTTAGTCTAGGTGGTCATCATATAAATTAAAAATGTTTCACCACACGTGTAAATGCTTTAATTAAGGGTCGTCTAGTACTTCACTCAATTAAAGAACAAAATCTTTTAATCATAGTTGTCTGTGGTACAACGAATCAAAGTGCCCATGGTTATTTTGGCAAGAATTGGACTTGGCTGCTCATTTACTTTAAGGAGGCCTATCCTACCTGAAAATCTCCATCGGTATTAGATTCAAGTGTACCCAAGGGACTTTTATGACATAGTTGATTTCTAGTATGGGAATTGGATTCCACATGTGGTTTTACAAACGTAGTTTAAGTTGTTAAATTAAAACTTATAGACATAGGTCCAAGAACTTAAACATGGACCTTGTTTGTTTTGCATGCTATGTGGAGTCTTGGCATAATGGAATGTTTATAATTTACCATTCTTGAGCATGTTCCCTTAGAGTTAATTATTCTAAATCACCTAGAATTATTATTATCATAATCATATCCATCATATAGGACCTAGACTAGGATGAGACCAGCGGTACCAATAAAATTCCGATAACAATATTAAGGCGGTAGATTATCTTCCTGTCATAAGTCATGATACGAACCTTATTAATGGATGTAAGGACATGTACAACATGCTTTCCCTTAACATGTGTTTGGTGATGAGACTAGATGGGGTTAATGCCTTAACAAAAATAGGTTATGTATCCATATCTTTGGAGCTAATGCCAGATTGGAGACACATTTGAGGAGTCATACAATTGTGTATGCACATCCCGAGAAAGAGAACTCAAATGGATTAACAATTGCATGAGATGCAAATGGACGGGTTCCAACCATGGTTATCTTGTTATGGTTTAACCTGCTATAGTAGGGGACATGATGAGTGGCTATGGATGCTACCTACTAAGGAAAATTGGTGGGACCAAAATTTAAATAGAAGGGTCTATTTGAATGTTGAGAAAATAGTAGGAATTATGTGTTTAATTAAAGACCTTATATTAGATGCATGTACATATACTAATGTCTAAAAAAATTCTATGAATAAGATCACTAACGAAAATACTAGCAATGATATCGATGTTCTTGTTGACATAAAATATGATGCTTACAACTTCAATGAGTGGTTTGAGACTATTAGAGGAGTTCTTTAGAACTACTACCTGGATTACGTTTTGACTTATCCAAGTCTAAAACATCCCGGTAACAATGCTTTTGCATGTGAGATGAATGATTATGAGGAGCACATAGGAAACTGTAAGTTCGCTACAAAACTCATGTTA
>CATIWQ010279035.1:0-11843 GCA_949673415.1 Euphorbia schlechtendalii | reverse complement strand
AATTGCATTGTTTACATAAAATCTTTAATATTTAGTAACATTTATTGTAATCAAGTATACAAATTTAATAGGATAAAATATAGGAACTTAAAATAATTATAAATTTAATGTATAAATATATAATAAATAAATAAAATTATTCATCGGGCCCGGCCCATAAATCTTCAAACTTCGACGGGCTCAGATTGGGCTTTTTTAAAAATCAAGAATCCAAACCCGGCCCGTTAAAGCGGGCTCGGGCTGGGCCGGGCGGGTACCCCGACCCGCGAACAGGTCTATTTACAACTGAGCAATATTTTTTATTATGTTCTATAAATTTTAAGTATTTCGATACTTTGTTTTTTTATCATGTTTATCAAAAGGGAAAATATGCATTGATTGTTTTACTTATGTTGCGTCAACAGTTTCCTTTGAATGCCCTTTTTTTAGAATCCGAGTTTTGGGTTTGTTCTCTATTGTTCCTTGGGGCTTAGCACTAGGGGAGAGCAAAATTCGGTTCGGTTCGAAAACCGAACCGAACCGAATCGAACCGAAAATCGAAAATCTAAAAAAGTGTGAACCGAAAATCGAACCGAATTAATTTCGGTTCGGTTCGAAACATGGTTAAACCGAAAATGATAAAAAATTGTTCAAAAATTGTTAAAAAATTATACTTTCCGAAAGGCCTAAACTGATGCAGCGGTTTATGAAAAACTTCGAAACCATAAATAAATAATCAAATTATGAATAAATTGCAACTTCAACGATCGAAAAGCGACTGAGTTCATACCGTAGTGACTTTGGATCGTTGGCCTGTAAACACATAAAAACTAACAGTATTAAAATTTGGCAAAATCCATATTCAATACCAATAATCACAATTCAATTAGTAAATAATAGTGATGCCATTGTCAAAATCAAATTGAAAAATTAATTGAGAACAAAAATTAAAATTGACATTGTTTTTCTCTTATAAATAAGCTAGGAAAACTCCTATTAAAAGCCCAGAATTAAAAGGCAAGCACAGAAACTTTTAAAAAATTGCAATTAGGTCCCTAAAATCGAAAAATCGCAAAATTGAAGGCCTAAACAATGTTTTTTGGCCGAAAAGCAACGGAAAATACAGCTTAAGCTGTAAATTTGGATCGTTGGCCCGTTTCCGATGAGAAAACATATAAAAAATACCAAAATCTAACAACCCCTAAATCTCAAAAAACGCCTACAATATGCATAAAACCGAAAATGCATAGAACAATGGCCAAAATTGATGAATCAAAAAATGAAAATATGGATTTTCGGTTCGGTTCTATGGATTTTCGGTTTTTTATCCAAAAACCAAAAACCGAACCGAACCAAAATTATGGAAAATGCATGAACCGAAAACCGAACCGAATGAATTCGGTTCGGTTTCGGTTCAGGTCGGTTCGGTTCGATTTCTCGGTTCGGTTCGATTTAAAATATTTTGCTCTCCCCTAACTGTGGCTTCTGAGTCTGCATTTTCTGCCGGTGGTAGAGTTATAAGCGAATCTCGTAGTAACCTTAATTCTGACACAATCGAGGCATTAATGTGTAGCAAAAACTGGTTACAAGATGAAGTAAAAGGTATTATTCTCATACATATGTGTTTCTTTATTTTTAAATGGTATGCTGCCTATTCTAATTCCTTTGATAACTTGAATTTTTAGATAACGAATGCACTCCTCTGGGTTTGCTTTGGAACATTTATTCAGACATGGATGAATTTGAGGTAATTATTTAGGTGTTGTTACTTTTTTATGCATATTTGTTGAATTTAATGCATACTTTTCATATTATAGGTTGATGATGCAAATCAAAGCAATGAAAACAAATTAAAAGTTGAGCAAGCTTTCCTATTCAACTAGCTGTGAGAAAATGATGAGGCATCAAGCAAATTTTTGGCTTGTGAAAGAAATGATTGAAATGTGTTCCACTACTTAGCTTTCCTTTCCCACAATGACAATTGATTAAGATTTGAGCTTGTTTCCTTATTGTAATGTGACTACAATTGCTGTTTCTAGGAAAAAGTTTTTTTATGAAATTTGAAATTGGGTTGATTGCGTATGTAATTAGTGATAAAGCTACAAGATTCTATATGTTCAAAATTGGGAGGAAAGTCTTGTTGAAAGTTGGAACATTGCAGGAAAATGGGAAGAATGAGAACTTTTAATTTAAATTTATAATCTTTAGAATTAGGACGGGGATTCCCTGAGACCCAACCGAACCCCGCACGGGTGTGAAATGGGGGTAAAATAATCCCCGATACACTAAATGGGGTATCCCCGGGTGTGGTATTGTACAAACCTCTCCCGCCCCACCTGGTTGACATCCCTATTTGGAATCTTGTTAGTCGTGCAAGCTGATCAAGTTTATACAAAGCTTCAATAGGTTTTTTAAAAAAAATTATCAGTTCAAGTTGGGTGTAGGCAACACTTCAGAACTTTGCGTTCAAAACATGGTCTGCACATTGATTTTTTTTCAACTTTTTGGATATAAACAAGCTTATAAATTTTTTACAAATATGTTCAATATTGGGAATGTTTAATATAAGAAGACCTACCATAGGTTTAAAAGTCCTAGTTAAAAGGTTTAATGATTCTACAATCTCTGAACTTGTTCAAAATGAGTTATTGTCATCCTAAACTTTGAAATGTGACATAAAACTCTTTTTATGCGTTACTTTACCCCATCATTGTTACGTGTCAATTTATGGTTGGTTTGACTTTAAAAAAATGTCATTTTTTTATTTTTTTCTCTTTATCAAGAAGTTAATACGTGGCATTGAGGGGCAAATTGATGCATTTTAAACAAGTTCAAGTGGTTATTTGACATAGTTGAAAGTTTAGAATGGTAAGAACCCGTTTTGGCAAGTTTAGGTGGTATAAATGCATTAAGCCAAGTTAAACATAAATTCTACTATTATTCAACTATCCAACAATTGAATGATTATATAAAAATCAAGTTAGATCCATTATATTTTGACTCTTGCATTTGGAATCATTTTTGAAAACCCCCTAGGAAGATGATGTGTCTTCTTAAAGAGAAAAAGGTTGGAGCTGGTGAAAATTTCGGGCTGTATGCCCCAGCTAGGTTGATGCATACACTAGCCTACAAAACACATACTCCTCTTTTACAAATAAAGTGGAGAAACTCAAGATGAGTGTCTCAAAAGTTACAAGAGTAAAAGGCTCGGGTTTACAAATAGATCGGACTCCAAGCCACAAATAAAACGTTTCTTAAATTTAAAATGAAACCTACAGAGTTGTAAACAAAAACTAATGTGATCGATTGATGCTTGATTTCCCTCAAAGACAAATTTATTCCTTGATGTCCAAAGCGACCAAGGGATTGCAAGCCATAACGACGTCCCAAATTCTCTAGCCCGTCTAGTTTTAAAGAAGCCCCGCCACATTGACATGAACGTCACACAGCTGTCCAGAATAGGGCTGCACAACCTGAGCCATCTCAAGGCTGAAAGCCACACTCCGCGACTCCTGTTACATGAAATTAGTGCATGGTCAATTGTATTCGTTGCTGTTGCAAAATGGGCAGCAGTCATCCAGCCCACATCCTCGCTGAACTAGCATTCGTTTGGTCGGCAAACGGTCGTGGACAACCAAGCTTCCATTCAGAATCATGTCAAGCTTTGTAACATGTTCTCGCAATTGAATGATTATATTATTACCTTTTTTACTTTTTATTATTTGTTAGTTTTTTGTTTGTATTTATGTGTAGTTATTAAATGATAATAAAATATTATTATTTTGAAAGAATCTTATTTGTGGAATTGAAATGGGAGGAATATGGATCAAGATTAAATATTGTAGATCTAGCAAAAATGAGATTTGTGGTATGAATAATGAAGAATATGGTTGGATTTGTTCTATGTGCTCAAGCTCGACCAATAATAACATGCTTGAACCAAATAGGTTATGTGGCCAATGAATAAGTTTAGACTGACCCTTTTTTAACTTATCAACTATCATGCATTTTTTAAAGAGTTAGTTCATTTTGAAATAAGGTATCATTTATATAAAAAGAAAAAACTTAAAGCGCAATTTTTTTAATTGAATAAAATGTAGTAAGGCATCTTCTTATCTTTTAACATTTGAAAATTTAGATTTGTTAAGAAGTAGGTTTTGTTCATGAAGTTAGCATTAGATAGACTGCAAAGTGTGTCACACCAAATGTGAAGGCAGTATTCAAATTAACAAAATAAAATATTTTATTAAAAAAGAGAAAAAAAAAAGGAATTTCGGTAGGTGACCTGACTCAATAGCCTATGATTAGTGTGTATGTAGGGTTCTTCTTTTAATTTATTCCCTCCATCTCCATTACTTTGTAGGTCCAACCCAGACTCAGGGTTTGATTCAATGCAAGCCCATAATCTTAGTACAACGTTATTGCACACAATCATATCTCTTTGGGTCCTACTTTCTTCATCTTTTTATAATTATAAGGCTTAATGCATCTTGAACCCCTAAACTTCGAATTCCCCCTGAACTTTGAAATGTTCTTAATGCCCTCTTAAACATGTCTAAAAGTTCTCAATTTCCCCCTTAACTTGTCCCTAAACTCCGGATTCCCCCCTGAACTTTGAAATGTTCTCAGTGCCCCCCTTGAACTTGTCTAAACGTTCTCCAACACCCCCTCTATGCAATATGACAAGTTGCGTTAGTGAATGCGTGAATGAAAAAAAAACTATTTAAAAAATTAAAAAGGAAATAGATATCCCAATGTTAATAATCTAACGTTACAAAAGTTCAAATCCCTAAATCGTTCTTCATCTATTTAACACTCGAATCAGATTTCTCTTTCTAAATCGAAAACTTTTGGACAAGTTCCGGGGGAAATTGAGAACTTTTAGACAAGTTCAGGGGGGTATTGAGAACATTTCAAAGTTCAGGGGGGAATCTGGAGTTTAGGAACAAGTTCAGGGAAAAATTGAGAACTTTTAAACAAGTTTAGGGGGGCATTGAAAACATTTCAAAATTTAGGAGGAATTCAGAATTTAGGGACAAGTTCAGGGGTTCAAGATGCATTAGGTCTAATTATAACTTAGAATATATTATCTATCACATCAAACTCAAACTCACATGGCCCATTATTTTCTGGCGCTCTTTCATTGGCTATCGTCAATTGCTTTTCAATCTATCCTATTACCTCTTAAAACATCATTTTAGACACATCCACTTTCAACTCACACCTCCCGAAATATCCTGTAATGTTCTCAAATGATCTTCACACCTATATATATATATATATATATATATGTTTTACTAAATATTAAAATATATTGTAATGCAAAAAAATAAATATGTTTTACTAAATATAAAAATATATTGTAATGCAAGAACACATGACTACTTTACAGGTGAAAATCAATTGTAAAACACGAAAAAAATAAATATGTTTTACTAAATATTAAAATATATTGTAATGCAAAAAATATCATAATTCAAAATTTTATTTTATAATTGTCCTTTTAACGAAACAAAAATTTCATATTAATTCACTTAAAATCATAATTAAATGATACTAAATTCTAGTAATAATAGCTGAACAAAATGGAAAGTAAAATTGTGAGATTTCTTACATTACTTGATGTCTTGGGGATCCAAGATAAACCGACAAGACATAAAGACGTTAGAGGGCTAAGTTGGGCATGCCAGGTAGCCACTTCGATGCCTAAGTTAGACCGAGGCATGGAGAAATGAAGAATTGTAGAATGGAATTAGTTAGTTACCTTTCATGGGGAATAATGCCTTTGTATAGGGAGAGAGTGGATACTTAATCCTTTTGGCGGCTGACACATGTCTCTTTGAAAAGTAGTCATGTGTTCTTACTCTAGGGTTAGCACTAGTGGGCCCTATTTGTGCTGTTTGGGCTTATAAGGGACTAGGTTATAATATGCCTAAATCAAAATCCCACCCCCCACCCCCACAAAGCTTAGGTCGACGTATTTTTTGGCTCGACCCTTCCTTTGGGGTGGTTTGCCCTTGAATCGATATGATCATGTTTCGGTTCATACATGGAAGAGACATTTATCCTGGTTGAACAGACCGAGGTAAATGTCTCTATTACCATAGATGTCCCCCATGGGTTTATATCGAGCTTCTTTAGGACTCAGAGATGTGGTTTTCATTTCGGCATGCTTTGCTAGGTAATATCAGGGTTTGGTAATTTCTAGTTTTTCGATTTTCAAGGTTATTATTTCTATCCTACTCCTTGTAGGGTGAGCGTATCTTTGGACAAAACTGCCAAGGATTTTGCATATAGATCAGGATTTGGCTACGACTGTTAATCTAGGATGAAATTGAGTTTCAAGTGTGACTCTTGAGGTTTCAACATGCTTGATATGCAAACCTTTCCACTTCCTAATGGAAAAATTTGACACATGTAACCTCCATCATTATTGTTGTTTTAAATTTCAAAATTTCAGCCTAAAAATTTTCTATAAAAGGTAAAATACTTTTCCTATTCAAACTTTACAATCTCCTTGAACCCTTATCGTTATCCAAGGTGATTTTTAGCGACTTTCTCTAGTCTCTATTTGCCGAATTTTTTGGTAAGATACTAGTTTCCTTTTACTATGGGTTATTTTGTTATTTCTTCATCTTCCTCCTCTGAATCTTCCAATAACGAGGTCGCTTCTTCTACCTCCATTAGATTCATCCATCCTATATCCAATGTTCTCTTGAGATCTTATCACGATGAAGAAGTTACTAGTACCACTACCATCCAAACAAGAACCTAGAGGTTAAGAATGCTTAAGAAGTTGAGAGGCCTCAAAGTTTAATTTCTACCTTGTACTCTATGCCAAGAATTCTAATTCCTTGTACTCTGGCTGACATATCCCATTTAACCTAAATTTGAACTTCTTCAATCTTGAACCGTCTCCAAACCTCTTTAAGAAGTTGAAGAATAGCACTAAGGCCTACGTTTTGGTTCACACTGATATTTTTGTAGAGGAGGTAGAAAGACATATTGAAATTCTTTGTCAACAACCGAGTTTGCTAGGCTCAGTTCCAGGCTTTGATGACATAGTGGATAAACCTCCTAAAAACACCATAGCCATGTTCGGGCAACATTTAGAACTGGATTCTGCTTTCCTTGCTATCTCGCCATTGCCTCGATCATAATGGAGTTTAACATTAGTCATCCGCCAATTTCTCCCAATTCTATGATGGAGTTAGTTCTTCTTGACAAGTTATGCACCGACCTGAACTTGTGATTAAATGGGATTGTGTTTCGCTGATTTTTCCACCCCGTCCAAACCGGGGGTGGCAACCTGCTCTACTTCTCTGCAGCTCGTTAAAACTGTTGGATTTTGAAGCAAGATTAATTAAGTTTTGTAAGTTCTGAGATCAAAAGGAAGTCACCTCAGAAGCACAAGAATTCGTCAGAAGAGCTGTGGATCCTCAGAAGCAATTAAAGTCAGATGAAGCATTCAATATCTCAGAAGATCACTCAAGACTCAAAACCTCAAAAAGCCCTTCTAAAGACTGCTAAAGGTCAACTTAGTCTTTCGGTGGTAAAATTTAGGAAAGCTGACTTTGCATTTAATACCATCGCGCGCTCTGTTCTTCAGTCTACTATAAGATAAAAGTTGTTGCGAAATCAAGAACAAAATTTACCTGCTAATCTAATACAAATCTGCCGTACAAAGTGGGTCCAAATCAACCTGGCACAGCATTGCGCGGGACGAAAATGGACGAGCTACTCTAACGGATTGCTAACGGAAACAAGATTGAGAGAAAATGGTAGAATTCTCAACAATGGTCTAAAATCAACGAAAATATTCTCTCCGTCTATAAAAGGATTATTTTCGCCATTGAAGAAGGTTGCCGAAACTAACAAAAGAATTCAAGAGTGAACCAATTCTCAATCTACTTGCAATCTTCTTCTAGCAAACATCAAATCTTATCTGTTTGTACTTATACCAACTGAAACAAAGTTCAGAAGCTCATAAAAATTGTTTATCTATTAACTATTGTAAATCACACTAAGCTGAGGATAAGTTAGTGTGAGGGAGCTTGACAATCTCATAAGGAAGGTACTTAAGAGAGAAGAAGCTTAGAGACTCAGACACAGAAGGACAGTACTCTTGTATTGGTATAGCTCATCATAGGCAAGATCTTTGGAAGGAACTTCAATCTTAAGTTGTAAAGGGTTTGCTTTTCACCAGAAGAAAAGTCACTAGTGAATTAAATCTTGGACAAGAGATTTCAAGGACTAGATTAGGCAGAGGCTGAACTAGGATAAAATTCATGTTTGCACATTTTCTTACTCTGCTTTATTTTGGTGTTTATTAAATTTCGCAACTAAAACACTTAAACATAAAAAAGGGATTCTGAGTAAAGAATAACTACTCAGAAGCATCTTCAGAAGTAACATTCTGAAGAATACAGTGAGCTTAGGAAAAGAATCATTAACCCCCCCTCTGACCTATTTTATCACCCTACTGGGTCTAACAATTGGTATCAGAGTAGGAACTCAAAAACAGACTTAACAAATCTAGAGTAAAAGATTAAAATGGGTGAAAATAGCATGAAGCATTTGCTTGGAAACATGACCACACAGATACTCCCAGAAGGGTTGTCTGTGTCTAGACCCCCACTGTTCTTTGGACAGAATTACACATTCTAGAAAAATAGAATGAAAAATTTCATACAGTCACAGGATATGTATGTATGGCTTGCTATAGCCAATGGTCTATACATTCCTACATCTACTGTAGATGGGGTAGTCTCTCCTAAACCAGAAAATGAATATAATGACTCTGATATGAAAAAATTACAAAGTAATGCAACTGCCATTAACTTTTTACGTTGTACCTTAGATGATGCAGAATATAATAAAATTTCAGGATGTGAGAGTGCCAAGGAGATGTAGAAAAAGCTTGAAGTAACTTATGAAGGAACAGATAAGGTCAAAGAATCAAAGATTAAATCATAATCTACGACTATATAAACTGTTCAAAATGGAAGAGGGAGAATCAATATCAAACATGAATGATAGATTCACAAATATTATCAACAAGCTCAAAAGATTGGGAAAGAGCTTCTCAGAAGAGGAGCAAGTGAAGAAGATTTTCAGAAGCCTAACTGAGAAATGGCAGCCTAAGAAGACTACTATAGAAGATTCTCAAGATCTCACCACTTACAGGTATGATGAACCTATTGGTTCCTTAATCACTCATGAGATCTCTATGTATAATTTTCAGAAGAAAGAAAAGGCAAAGTCTGAAGGAAAGAAGGCAATAATCTTGAGAGCAAAAGAAGTTGATGAAAGCTCATCAGAGGAGGATGAGGATATGGCCATGCTAGCCAGAAGATTCAAGAAGTTCATGAGGAAGAACTCAGTAACTCCTCAAAAGTTTCAGAAGAAGGGAAATTTTCCTCAGAAGTTAAACTTCCAGAAGAAGAGCAAGTTCAGAAGGTCTGAAGGGAAAATCAAAGGTGAAAATAAAAAACCTATAACTTGTTTTGAATGTCACCAGGAAGGACATATTAAATCAAGCTGCCCAAGACTAAGAAAGGACAAAGAAAAGAAAGCTATAGTGGTAACACGGAGCGATAGTGAAGAAGAAAGCTCAGCAGATTCCTCAGAGAATGAAGAGACTGCTCAGATATGCTTCATGGCTGCAGATGATATGTACCCAACAGTTGAATCTGGGCATAACAGCATAGAGAAAGTCTCATCTTCAGAAGAAAAATCTCAAGCGAATGATGAGGTAAATTCCAAACTCAATATTCCTGATGAAATCATGCAAATTCTTGCACAAATCTATAAGCAGGTTAAGAAGAACAAGAAACATATGAAACTTCTAGAAGAAGATTTTGAAGACTTCTGCATCTGAGATATAGTAAGAGATAACTCTACTAAAGTCATTCACAAAAAGGGAAGAAGAGCTTGAAGCTGAGGTTGAAAAGCTCAAGAAAGAATTGGTTATGGTAGGAGTCAATGCTACTAACCTCATCAGAAGAGTAATGTTGGTAGAGGGACATATATCGGGTAAGATAACTCTACCTGGAAAATCAGAACCTCAGAAGAATGAGTCTCCTCAAAAGAAGAAACACCCTCAAAAGAAGGAACATTCTCAGGAGAAGGAGCATCCTCAGAAGAGAAACGCCTCTCAGAAGCAAAATCTTCAAAGGGTGTATCAAGGTGAATCTTCAGCTCTAAGGCAAAGGAGCTATAAGGAGTATGGACATAGATATGACTTAAATAGTCATTAAAAGGGAGGTTATCAGAAGATGACTCAGGGAAATCCACAAGCCAGAAGAAGAGTCATATCTCAGAGGCAACCAATTCAGGAACCTTTTGATCTTTGCCCATCTCCCAGAACTCCATAGAAAGAAAAGGTCAGAGAAGCTGTAAAGGTCTTTTGTAACTTTTGTGGAAAGAAAAACCATATAACTTCCATGTGTAGATTTAAGAATGGTTTTTATGATTCTTATGATTGGCCAGATCTAATTTATAATGCACTCGAACCCAAGGGAAACTAGGTTCGAAGATTCTAACCATCTACTTTTACAGGTAAGTTTTAGGTCCACAGAAGTTCAACAAATCTGGTGTATAGATAGTGGATGCTCAAGACATATGATAGGAGATGAAACATCATTTATCTCGTTGGAACGCAAAAGATATGGAAATGTGAGCTTTGGAGACAACAAGAAAGGAAAGATCATTGGCAAAGGAAACATTGATCAGAAATCAAAATTGAAGAAGTCTCCCTTGCTAATGGCTTAAAATTCAATCTTCTGAGTGTTGCCCAACTATGTGACCAAGGAAGAAAAGTCATCTTTGACCTAGAAGGATGCTTTGTTATTGACTATAAGTCAAATAAAACTTTAATATATTCTCCTAGAGTCAACAATGTGTTCATAATTAATTTAAATGATAAATCAAAGAAAGATATATGCTTAATGACTAAAGAAGAAGAATCATGGCTATGGCACAGAAGGTTGGGACATGCTAACATGAATCTTCTGACCAAATTAGTCAAACAGAAACTTGTTGAGGGACTTCCAAGCTTAAACTTCGAAAAGGATTACTTGTGTAGTGCATGTCAGTATGGAAAGCAATTCAAGAAGAGCTTTAAATCTAAATCTATTTTTTCCACTAAAAGAGTCTTATAATTAGTTCATCTGGACTTGTTTGGTCCTTTTCTTCCTATGAGCATGGGTGGACATAGATATACCATGGTTATAGTGGATGATTATTCCAAATATACATGGGTTATTCTGCTGAGTAGTAAGGATAAAGCCTATGAAGGTTTCTCCAAGTTATGTAACAGAATTGAAGTTGAACAAGGAGTCCTTCTTTCTAAAATAAGAAGCGATCATGGTAGAGAATTTGAAAATAAATTATTTACTGGATTCTGTGATGCCAGAAGAATTGAGCATAATTTCTCTGCTCCTCACACCCCCAACAAAATGGGGTTGTTGAGAGGAAGAACAGAATCTTAGTTGAAATGGTCATGCCTATGCTTAGTGACAACAACCTTCCCAAATGCTTTTGGGTAGAGGCAGTCAATACTGCTTACTACATACTGAATATGGTAAACATTAGATCAGTAATTGATAAAACTCCCTATGAAATTTGGAAAGGTAGAAAACCTAAAATTGAGTACTTAAGCATTTAGGTGTAAATGTTTTATACTTAAAAATAAAGAACAACCAGGAAAATTCGATCCTAAGGCTGATGAAGCAATTTTTCTTGGCTACTCAACACATAGCAAAGCTTATAGCCTATGTAAAAAGAACAGCAACATTAGAAGAGTCGGTACATGTAGATTTCTATGAAACTAATCATGCAGGAAAAAGAAGAAGCTCAGAGGA
>CATIWQ010279023.1:0-13105 GCA_949673415.1 Euphorbia schlechtendalii | reverse complement strand
TAGAGTTTCTTTCTCTTCCATCCTTATCATCTCAAAATCCCTTTTAAGATTAAGTAATTGCATCCTTCTTGTTCTATCATTGCCATGATAAAGTTCTTTCAATGTATCCCAAGCTTTCTTAACAGTTTCACAACCCATAATTCTTAGGAAAATCAAGTCAGTAACACCAGAATGGATTTGAGATAAGGCTCTTGGTGCCTTAGCTTCTTCATCTTCACGAGCTCTAATTTGATTTAGTATTGGATGGTACTTCCCTCTCAGCTTCAACCCATTGCCATAAGCCTAAACCCCTCAAATGTGTTTTCATCTTAATGGCCCAAACTTGATAATTCTCACCATTAAATATTGGAGGAGAGGATATTGAATTACTATTTAACATTTGTATACTCTCAAATCACTCACCCATAACAACTCATAGGTTCCTCAAGAACAAATAGGCTCGATACCAGTTGTTGGTTTATTAGAAGCAATTTACTTAAAAAAAAGAGAGAGATATGAACCCAAACTTAATTTTATTGAGTTAATTATATCAAATAAACAAAGCTGATTTTATAAGCTAAAAAGACTAATTAAATGCCACTAAATCATGAGCATATCATATAATTAATCAACTAATAGGACTAATTCAAAACCCCTAATTAATTGGCAGCAAATAACAATAAATCTGATTTTATTCTATTTTGAATCATTCAAATAATAACTACCTATCACAGCTTCTGAGTAATGAAAAGGATCCTTTTTCTTCTCTAAATATTTTGGCTAAACAAAATTCATCACGAGAATGTTGAAACTCCTGAAACTATTAGATCAAAAACGATAAAGCTTGAGGACAGAACAGAAGTACAGAAATGATCAAACGAATGAAATTTAGTTGCTTAATAACTCACCAGTTCAACCAAAGCCTTATTAAGCTTCACAAACTGAGGCGCCATCTGTTGATTCAATTCTGGCAACAAAGCATGTGAATCAGGGTCCAAATACCTGAAAAGGATATATATGAATGATAGGGTAGAATACTCAGAACAGTTAAATAAGCACAGCTGTTGGAATTTGAGAAGCGCACTTTTCAAGATCCTTTTTGTTAGTCACAAGGTCCATTTTGGAGAGGATGTTGGCGTGAGGCAATTCAAGCTGTATCATTGCAGAGAGAGACATGCATCCACTTATGAACTTGGTTACATCTGTTACGAACTGAAAAATAATAAAAAAAATTGCCTACAGCTCGTTCCCATACGACTGATATTAAAATGAGCTAGTAGTCAATAAAAGAAGATAACAACAAACCTGTGAATCAAGCATGCAAACAACACAGACATTGAAATTTTTGCGCTTTAAATGTTCCACAAAGTTCCGAAGCACAGGGACATGTGAGAAAAGTTCTATCTGGCCTATAAAACATATAAATAAAAAGAACAGGAAATTCTCTATCATATTTTAAATTAGATACTTGAAAATAGTATAATACTTCTTCAGCATCCATTTGAGAATTAAATCTCAGAGCAGGCATCAATCAGCATGAAATGCAGATAAAAAAAACTTCCTGTTGACTGGTTCCTATAAATTGTTTTGAAACTTTATAGCAAAAGCAGAAAGTGAATGCAACAACCTCAGATCTTCAACACATAATTTTGTACTGTATCGACTATCAACAAGAGAATAAATAATAATTTTCTTCATTTTCTTTTTTCCTGATGATAATTGTTGTATATATCAGTGAGCAATATTAATTTAAATACTAAACCATCCAAGGGAATGACAAAGTTAAACATACTTGTTAAACATATTTGAACCATACCCCGCAACTTCGCAGATATTCACTGACTGAAGATCTAAAAGAAAGTAGGGGACAAACCTACACAGTCAAAAACTAGATAGTCATCATCCAGGTAATCATCTAGCTCTTCTGCCAACCAGTCATCCAGATTGTCTTCAAGTTCTCTATTATTCTGATTAAGGTCACTCACAGTGTATTCAAAATTTGAAGAAAGAATGAACCGATACAATACTAACAGTCTGAATAATATATCAAATGTTTGTGTGTTTGTGATCCATATTTTTATGGTTCTTCCATACAAAGTATGAGAAAGAATTGCATTCACACTTAGCATGGAGAAAAATCTGTGTGAAAATACTACATAATGAAAAGCAAGAAAAAGAACTGAATAGTTCAATTAGCCATTAACAGAAATCAAAAGGATACCCCATGCAATAATGAAGAGCACCATAGCGATCCAAGCCAAGCTCCTCCATAACATCTTCCAATGATATGAATTCCCTAATATCTGCAAGGGACAAATATAATTTAGCAAGTAACTAAATAATTCAAGAACACATATTTTCACGAAAAAGGACTCCACCTACCCATAGCTATGGGATAGTCAAAATTGTCAGCAGCAGGATCTAGGTTCACAATATAAGTTGTGCATCTGACTGTTTCACAGTATCGGAATAAACTCGAACAATAAGTGGACTGCATTCAGAAATCATACACAAGCAAAAATGTTGTTTTTTTTGTTTCTAAAAGCATAACCAACGAAAAAACAAATAATCAAATGTCTTATTATATTCACCTTCCCACTACCAGCAGGGCCAATAACAAGTTGTGCGTAACCTATTTTAGCTTTCTCTTCAAGCAGACATATTTCTAATCAGAATGCACAAAGAGAGACTAATAGCCGGAAATAGGAGATAAGAGCAACAGTTACATAAGCAGTACACCAAACACAGACCGCAAATATCACTTTCAGAGCATGAGAGGTAGACATTAACACCAGTCACGCAAACCCAACATTAGAAGGACCTGGTAGAATATTGCTGTTACACAAACACATGATAGTCTGATCAATAAATGGGGTAAAACACCAGGCAGCACATACCATACTATCAAAACTCCGTTTCAAATCAATAATTTGATTTCAGCCGTTTCACTATTTGAATTGGGGGAATATTTTCTTTGTTATATAGAAATTATAAAACCTACCAAATACCGAGTAACGCAGAGGCTAGCAAATAGCTAAAGATGATATCGCGAATAAAAATGCAAATGAAAAACGAAACTATTGCATGCCAGGAATCCGATTAAAGAACCTAAACACCGTAAAAGTTTACATAATGAACAGGCGAAGCATATGAAAAATGGAATGCGTGTAACAGAAGATTAGAGTCGAAAATTACCTGGCAGATGAAGCGTCTGTAGCAAATAAAGAGTTAGAAATGTGTTAGAGAAGTAAAGAGGATGAGGCCAGAGTAGTAATGGAGGAAAAGCTTGTGTTTAGCACTTCTGGAAAGTCAACAATGGCGCTTTTTTAAAGTTAAATTTAGAGATAAAAACTTTAATTATAATAATTTATGTATTCGTGCATATAGTGAGTAAACGACATGTCGTTCCTCCACCAAAGAAGGCTTTAATAAAGAAATCCAAGGCGGAAAGTTTCAAAATCAATAGCAGCTCCAGCGAGGTACATTGCATAGGTGGTATAGTTTTTCTTCTTCTTCGAGTTATGGTAATGAATTTGATAGCAGAAATTTGGCTAAATGTTTTGTTAACGCTTTAGTATGTAAGACACTGATTTAAAGTTAGATCTTTTATGTGAAAGATGTTCCTTTACTAGCATACTTCAATGTCCAAGAAGTAAATTTTGTAAAATTTGCATCAGTGAAGTGTAATTGAAATTGCAAAATCATCTCTGGTTCTGTTATGTTCTTAATTAATGCAGGAAATCTTATGCGGGTAATGCCAGCGAATATCTAACTTTTCTCATGGTCTTGGGAACTATTATTTTCCATATCTTACTTTGCTCATGGTCTTGGGAACTATTATTTTCCAGCAATGGTTTAAGTTTTCGAAAGTGCATGAAATATGAACTGATTTATCATGATGAATTATCAGAAGTAAATGATTCAGAATCAGACAGTAATGTCACTATTCAAAGAAAGAGCAGGAAGAAGGAGAACTTTAGATGATGATTATTTCAACGGCAATTAACTGGATTTTTCGAATCATCAAATAGTCATCTGGGCATGCTATCGAAGGTTGGAAGTTGGTTACTTTCAACGGATGGTTTCTTTTCATCATGGATAAGTGTGAGTTCACTAATAACCTTTCACCCGAAATGTTTGTATTGCTAATGAATGTTGCATCATAAATTACGATTTTGATATTATCTACAAGTGCTCTTCTACTGGCAACTTATCAACTAAATCCAAACGGAGGAGGCAGAAACAGGCATTTTTTACTTCTCACTACAAGCATGAAGCTCATATACAAGTAACTTGTTGATCATAAAAGGGATTTGACCGGTGAACTTGACCTCCAAAATTAAATGATCCTGAACTTTAAAAAACATCCGGTTACTCTCTAAACTTATAAAAAAAATCAATTTCCCCCCTAGTGTCACATTCTGTTTAGATTGACTTTCCAAATATGTCATTTTTCTCTGACACGTGACAATCAAGGTGCGAATTGGTGCGTTTTTTACAAGTTGGGGAAGCAATCTCGTACATTTTTGCAAATTCAGGAGGTAAGGGGTGCTTTTCAAAGTTAAGAGAGTCATTTAGCATTCAGGGTACAAACCATGCATTAAGCCATTATTATAAAAGGCTAAATGCACCAAGACCCATGAAGTTTGTCACTGAACACCTATTTACCTCAATTTTCAAAAGTTCCAAATAACCCCTGAACTTGTAAAATAATTCCACATAACTCCATGAATTTAAAAAAAGTAAACCAATTTGCTCCCCAATGCCACGTGTCAGACTTTGATTGGTTTGATTTTTCAAAGATATCATTTTTCTATCTCCCGCCAGAAACTAACACATACATGATATTGAGGAAGCAAATTGATTCACTTTTTGCAAGTTCATGGGGTTGTCTGAAACTTCTTTACAAGTTCAGGAGATTATTTAAAACTTTTGAAAATTTAAGAGGTAAAGTAGGTGTTCAGGGATAAGTTCAGGGGGTGTTGTTGATGTATTAGGCCATTATAAAACAAAGCATGCCATCAGACCATACCCAACTCGAGCTTTCTAACAGTTAAACCTAGAGTTCAACCAACAATAACATATGCAAGACATCACAGTTACATGTGTTCTTACAGGTAATATCATACATAAAATCAATGGCTTTACAATGGCAGGAAAGCGTTAATATTTTTTCAACCGATGAATTGACGGTACATGTCCAGTTTCATTCTGATTCGTGCATAATGTACACGATATAAGCAGCTACAAATGCAATTTGTGAATGATACGCTGATTGCAGTAACTTGGTATCTTAACCTGTGACTCACTAGTCATTGTATCAGCTACTTGAGCAGTGTACAACATGCATTTTACCACAATCCTAAAAGAGCTTCCACCCCTGATGTCGCGGTTTCTGAGCCATCAAACCCTACGAAATAGAAAAAATAACTATATTGTAAGAAATAAAAAAGCTGGAAGTCCAAAAGGGAAGCCACCAATTATATTTCAAAAGTTCAAATCAATTGCTGCAAATTCCATATGACTAGACGAGCACGAGTTCAACACATGAAAACAAAAGATGAGTAAAGCTAACTAATATTATAAGCAACCATAGATAAACATCAATGTTTTGTTGTAAATCCAGTACTCAAAGGCATGATATCATCAGACTTACCCAATGAAGCATAATCTGGGAGGCTGACATACTTGGGACATGAGCTTTTAGAAGAAACATCTTTAATTGTTGACTGAGTTGCACAATCCCGAGGCTGCACAATTGAGACAATCAACTGACATTATTTTTTTCTATACGAGAAAAAATGAAAATACATGTTTGTTCTCAGAAGGAACATAGCTTTTTGCTAGAGTACAATCTAAAATTACTCTTGTTATGCAATCCATACAAAAGCTGCCATATAGAAAAGGGTTTACTACTAGTATTGTGGTTACCAAAAAGAAAACAAGATATATTCTATCAAGATTCAGGTTAACCTATGAACGATCATATTAACCTCAAAGCCCAAATGGAAGACACTAACCTTAAAATCCTTGTAGAAGCATATATAGAGCTCCTCAACTTCACCTCTTGAGCAAGCCAGTTCGGGGGTTGCGTGGAAAGCATTCTGAATTGCGGAAATAATACCCCCAAGGGGATATTTTTCAGTATTTGATGGAATGTATCCCGCTTCATTCAGTACTTTCTATCATGTGACAATACAAACACCAATCATCGCTCAATTGGATAAGGAAATATCTAATATAACAAGTGCGCTCTCATATGAGCTAATTTGCAAATTATAATTTACATTGGTTTTCTTTCTTTTCTAATTGAGCTGACCTACTTGGCTAGTTTAGTATAACCAACAATATTTGGTAAAGCAGGTGTCTGACATATTTCAGTTGGATTCAAAATCATGGGCCCACAAATTAAGGACATAAAGAATGATACATAGATATTATAAACAAAAAACCAAGTAAAAGCTACTCAATCTTTCATCAATCTCAACAAGAGAAGCAATAGCACAAGAATGCTATTCAGTGAGTAAACACCAAAATTTTAGGTCAAGGCAACAATTATGATTAAGTTTATGAAGTTCTGCAAAGAAAATAAAGGAAGCGAAGAGTAAAGCCCAAAGTCACATTTGAGTGACTAAAAAACATGGCCTGGAACTGACATGCACGGATGTACCCACTTATACAGCAATAAGGATTCCAGCACAACAAATACAATTAGATTGTTGTAGGGGGTCGTGATCATTCAATACTTTGGCAAATTATATATGTATAGGAAGACAATGTAGATAGAGAAGACTTTGTGGAGATGAAATAGAAGTGAAGATATGTGATTTTTGTAGATTGATAGAACAAGAAAATCTAAAAGATTGAGGACTACAAAAGAAGGAGTAACGAAAAGGAAAATATCAGAATTATGTATCAAAATAAAGGAATTAGGCTAATGATTTGGAGGAACTTTACCTCCTCATGAACAAACAACAAAAATGGAGATTTGCTACCTAGACAGAAACTTATTGATTTGATTTGTAAATAAAATATATGTATAAGGCGCAAGTTCTCTCCTACTGATACTTATGAAAATCAATTTACCCTACCCTGATGTTAAAATAGAAACCCTAATCAATTTCACCATCTTACGAGTTACAAGGTAAACATTTCTCAAACTCAGTATTAGCAGCATTGATGAGAAACTGCAAAATTGATTTGGTTTCAACATATTCAGGACAGCGCAGAAAAAACTTAGGGGGGGGATTTGTGCCCTATCCCACAAAGTTCATGATTAAGGTATAGCAAATCCACACTTCTCAAATTGAGATAACATGATAAGACGAATATAGTTTGTTCAGGAGCCCTACACCATAAATATTGTGTTCTTCCTTTTTTCTCTTAACTCAAATTATGTTCATGATTACAAATAAATTAACTAAATGTATGAGAATCTGCTGTGAATATGCAAAATCAGTTACCTAAAACTCACCGTGACATTATACTTTAAGTAAACATTGAGTCCTGTCAAAAAGTAATTGTATTCATCATGAACAACCGGAGAAGAGCAAGTCCCATGCTTCTCTGCAAGTAAAGTACAAGCTATATTAACAATCTAACATAAAATAAGTTCCACTCTCACATTGTATGTGGACATGAAAATCCATTATTTTTCATTAAGCCACTATACAGTGCACATGAAATGTTTACTGATTTCTATAGGTGAAATGCAGTCTCAATCAGATTAATCTTGTGATTTTAAGAAATGAAGACCGATCAAATCTCTAAAAAGTGCATCAAGGTAAACATCATAGCCTTTCTCACTACCATCCTTTTTGGAAGAGTAATCTTGTTTAATTATTAAGCGCCAAGAATAGACTGTTCTTCCAAAACACATGTCGGCTTAATTAGCTGCCGTGTCTTATGGTGAACCATCTATGAGTTAAGTCCCTGTTAATTTTCTAAACAGTTCAACAATACAGAGATTGTAAAGTTCTATTTGGTTGGCTAGTCGATATATTTCAACTTAGTTGATTATAGACAATTGGATTCCAAGTAGCACTTTGGAAACTTCTAATTAACCCCTTCTGTATATTAATAAAATCAAGAAAGTAAATTACACATAAATATATATTGCATCAGAGCAAAAAATCAAAGACAATTACCCCACTGGAACGTTCATTGTCCGATTCAGCCATCACCAAGCATAGAAAGCAAAACATGTCAGTTATCAATCATGTCAAGTTAATATAACAAGAAGCAATATCTACAATCAACAATACCTCATGTGCCCAAAATGATCCTTTTGTACCGTGACAAGTTGATGGTGAACCACAACTTAAAGATGGCCAATATTTATCTAGAGCATCACGCAAAGTTGATATCTGCATGGTACAAAATTTATTTTGAAAGGTGTAGCACATTGTTATGTTGAAATAAACATAGGAAAGAACTACCTTCCATAGAGACACACACTCACACACCATGTTTTTTTTTTCTACTCTTACTAGACTGTGAACATCAAATAGAATTGCACATTACATATTCAATAATTTTATTGCTTACAGAAGTAATTTTGGTTCCTACAAGATGCTTGTTTCTGTGAGGTATTTTCCTATTTTAAAACTTTACTAATGGAAACTCACAATTTCAACAGCAGAAAAATGAACAAATAACAATAGAAGTTGATTGTAATTACAAAGGAAAAGGAAATAAATACAACAAAAAGAGACCCACAGATGAGTACCCTTCCCAGGGATTTCTCCCTCTCTCTCAGTTCTAAACTAAGAGCCAAAGTACATATAATAATACTTCCTGTTCTCTCATAATGCACCCAATGCCTATTTAACCGATTCATGCCTTCTAATAGTGGGATAGTGGGTATGATTAGTGGGATAGTGGATATAACTAATGGGATAATAATCCGCCAACTGTAACATTCTAGAATAAACACTTGAATGAGATAATGAGGCCTATTAATTAGCACTTCTCTATCATTTACCATAAACCACGAAGCCAATATTCCATACATTAAAGAAAGGCCCATATTCATACTCTTAAAACATACCTCTTTTTCATTAAAATCGGATCGTGTACAACAGGCAGGCCAAGTTCCATCATTATAGTCAGGCCACAGCCCATCTGCATTAAGAATTAATAGTTTATAGATGAAAATTCTTTAGGTGTTTCCAAGGCCTCTATGAGACAATGTTAATTTAGAACTGTTAAACAACAAGAAAGGAATAAAATAAGCCAAGCTCCATTTCCTAAAAAAGTATTTTTCAGAAACTCTAGAGGAAAAGTTGCAAGCAAAAACCAAATTCCGATCAGGCAAATCTCAATAAAATGTACCAGGTAATACAGAGAAAGCAGTTTCATATATATTCAAACATAAAACGGATGGTAGCAAAATAGACAAATTGCTTTTCAAAATGGACTGAAGAAAATCTTTTTGGCACTCAATTGATATCCCAAAACCCAGACGATGATGATATAGTAGTCAAGTGATGATTTAGATCCAATCAAACTAAGACATATACTTACGGATAGTGAATAAAGATGGAGAATTTGACCTGGAAAGAAAACCAAGATAGATATCAGTGCATACGCTATGAACACGACACATGTGGATCAATATACCAAAATAAATAAACAAACAAAAAAAGGAACATGTTACGGAAATATACATTTGTTCACATGTTAGATAACCATAAACCATAGAAAAGGTATCTGGAGAATTCCTAAACAGCACCCACAGAAGAATAATCAACTTACTGGGGTAAGGATTCCTAATCAAAGTCTAATTTAGACCCACTGAAACAACTGAAAGCGAGGTCTACACCATGAACAAACTATAAGAGCTCGTTTGGTTGACGGAAGGGCTATTCAGTGGAATGGGAGAAAAACGAATGGAAAAATGTAAAGTATTTGCCTAGAATCCGTCGTTGGGATGGAATAGTTATTCCTAGCTATCATGCAATTAATGGAAAAGCTATTCCTCCCACCCGAGAAGGAATAGCTATTTCATGAGTTGTATGATATCTATGAATAGCTATTCCATCCCGATGATGGGTTCTATACAAATACTTCATTTGTTTTTCTCATATTCCATGGAATAACTATTCCGTCAACTAAACGAGCAGGTAGAACACCTAAATAAATCACTAAACAAAAATCAGATGCAAAGGGGGAAACACGGAAGAAGGTTTAATAGCAATAATTACAGCAGATAACCTACAGGACATGCCCAGACTAAACGAATACCCAAAAACAACAATCCAAATTCGAGTTGACTTGTTGGAATCACCGAAGCCTTAGTGATTTAAATTGTATGTAATTAGCTGAAAAACAGATGATGCTACAGAAAACAACAGAGAAACACCAATGTTATAGGAAAAACCAAATTGATCAATATACAAATAATATAATCGAACGACATGAGCAAATGCAAACATAAGGAAAAATTGAGCAGATACAAATAAAATAAAATAAATTGAAGGAGAAGTAGTCAGAGAGGTTACCCGCGGCAGCAAGCATTAGAGGAGCAACAATGGCGAGTTCGTTTGCAGTAGGTTCCAGGCCATTGAAGAGCCAATTTAAAATAATCGAATTCTCTCTGAGCAGGCCTGGCGGCAGCGTCCCGGATCAACAAAAACGACGACGTCGTGAAGAGAAGGAGAGCTAGCTGAAGATGTAACAGTGAGAAGAAAGCCATTATCGAATTGTGAAAGGAACTTGACTTGTGGCTCGATGCTGAAATATCCACCCACCACTTTTACAGACCGTCTGTTTTAATATTGGCTCGAAAGGGTATAACGGTCATTGAATCGGTTTAAAACAGAACATAGCAGAATATGCCCGTCTTCATAAAGTACAACTCAATTTAAACTAAAATACTTCTTTGCTCACAAGTCCTTTTAAATGATTAACAACACATGTAATAATGTGTACTAAAATACCTATACATGTACATATTTACATATATGTATTAAATACAAATAAATATTTAGGATCGTGGATATTTAAAATTATAGATATACACTATTACTTATTGAGTTTAAAATTTTTAAAAATTATATTTACATTTTCTTAAACCAACCAAAAAGAAGAAAGTGATCTTTCCAATCAAGATTGAGTGTAACATAACCTTTGGCAATTTAAATTGAATTTTCATATAGGATGCCAGTGGATATTTGAATGGATCCACATCTGCTTTTTACAATTTTGATCATATTTTTTTTACCCACCAGATTTAATGAATCTGATATTAGCTTTGATCATGTAATGCTTTTAGGCATACCTTTGATCCTGTCATGCTTATAGGCGTTAAATTGGTTCTACCATTTCACCATAAGAGTATCTTCAACCCCACGCTAAATGTGGGTTGGAGTGGAATTGGCGCTGCTACACTAGCACGTCATTATAAAATTAATTATATATATATATATATATAAGTATAATGGAATATAATAATAATAAAAATTAGGTATAAAGTAATAAAATAATAATATTTTAGTTTGGTGTAAAATTTTTTGAAATGAATAGTTGAAAATGTATACACCGTACCAAATGGAAGAAAATAGGATTTGATGTGAAAAAATCAAGGTATGGTTGAGATTGCCTCGTTAAAGGGTCAAATTGGGATACTATTATATTCTTTGCCTTCAAGAACAAATGTACTCCATGTCAGGAGTTTCAGATACTTCAAAAGGTACTTAATTTGCAGAACAAGAAAAGCAATTTCATAAAACACCAAAAATAATATCTGATGACAAACTTTAGTTTCCATTAAACTGTTTGAACAAAACAACTACGCATTTCTCCATAAGATGAAAAGATTAAGAAAATATAATTCTAAATGCATTTGAGCACCTTGGAAAGGTTATGAGCTTCTCCATAAAAGAGATTTCTGGTTGTCTTCCACTGCTTAAATATCTAATCAATCTGATTTCATTCAAAATACTTGAATTCTGCATAAAATAATTTAGAACTTCCAACTCTCTCTTATGGCAACTGAATCCAAACAGCTGAAGTCTTTTAAGTGAATATTTCAGTCAATCAATCCCATACTTTTCCAGTTCCAACCCCTCCCATGTAGTTGTCTACCAGCAAACATACAGGCCCCTGGATAAATTAATATAATAATTAATGAAATAAATTAATATAATAATTAATGAAATTGGACATGTAGGGAAAAAGTAATAATAAAAATTTTGATTTTTTTAAAAAAACTAGGAAATGTAGTAATAAAAAATTTAATTTTTTGAGGAAATTAAAAATTGATCTCAAAACCTTCCACATCATTAACAAATGATTTACAATTCATCTAGCACCAAATAATATTCATTTTTATCTTTTAAATATTAACTACTAAAAAATTGAACATAAAAAGATATTTTTAAATCCTTTCCGACTAAGGGCCCTGGGCTGCCAGGGCCGGCCCTGCAAACATACTGCCATTCACATCTGTTATATAATCAGATAATAGACAAATAAGATCCATAGATACTTACTTTTTGAATAGCAGGATGTTCTGTTATGTCGTGTTATAAATAATTTATTAACAAGTAACCAGAAAATAGAAAATTGTTAATAAGAAAACAAATTGACTGCAGCTGTTTATTTTTCAATTTCAAGGAATAAAAAATAACATGCCATTATTAAATTATTCAAAAATTCTTTCCAAAAGTTCTGCTCCTTATTCAGGAAAGCTGTTACAAACATGGGTACGGGTATCTAATTACCATGGTTTTCAGAACCGGACCGGTCATCGAACCGGTGAAAATGGTGGTTCATGGATTTAAGGTTCAACTGGATTAAATCGGTGATCGAATCGTATTTTCTAAAAATTGAAAAAATATTATTTAAATAAGATATAATGAATTTATTTACACAATATACTAAATAAATAAAGTAAATACTTAATTTAAAACTAAGTAAAAGTTTTATATAGATATTATAAAAGAAATATAACACAAATATATATAAAATAAATGTTGTAGTCGAGTTGAGTGGTAGGCATAATAGATGGTAAGCTGAAAGTCCTGAGTTCGATTCTTGTCTATTGCAAAAAATTTTAAAAAAATATTTTTAACAAGAATAAGTGAACCGGCCTGTTGGAGCAACCGATTTCCGGTTCAACCGG
>CATIWQ010278969.1:0-10334 GCA_949673415.1 Euphorbia schlechtendalii | reverse complement strand
TACAATACTTTATGATTAAATTTATTCAATTAAATTATTCAACATATGAATTTATTTAGTTATCAATTAAACAAATACCATATGTAAATGCAATTTAATCGACTTAATTTAATTTAATGAATAATATAAAATAAATTATATCATACCATTAACTAAATTAATTTCTTGGAGTTATATAGATTATTCAATTACATTGACTTGATATGTCAATTAATTAATAATCGATTCTTCATCAAGTTTGGTAACATTGCATGTACAAGAAATCTCAAATCAGTAGTTCTAAGCGCATGATCTTGATTGCCAAAATTGAGTTGTCAAATGTTAGTTGGCGCCCAAAAAAGTATTATGTCTACGACCGATAGTTTGCAATCAAATTGTCAACAAGATGGAATGCAGAATCTTGCGGAATAAATCAAATCTTAGCAGTCTAAAATTCCAAATAAAATGTTTCTGCAGCATCATTAATTGAATAAGTCGGCTTTTGTTAATGGGATAACCAATATATAGTTTCGACAATGGGAAAATCACTCCAATCTAAAGGGAGAACAAAATTATCTGCAATTTTCACAGGGATATACACTCAATGATTACCCCATTAAACATATAAAAAATCTACTAGATTTCATTTGTTGAACATAAGCCATGTTTCGAGATATTAAAAAGGGTAGGACCCGTAAATTCTCATGTCTTTGTATTTGTTTTCATGTGTGTGAATGGTCTTCTCAGATTCCTAATTATTGTTACTTTCGGGCAGGGAAATGTCATTGTTGGCATTGAATATACCTTCAAATACATCAGCACTGCACAGTGCCTTTATTATATTTTGACCTTGCAAAACAAGAGAAGAAAGTTAGGTAAGGTAAGCAAATATAATTTGAATGGTTCCACTGAAATCAAAGGAATTTTGTCAGAGAAAGATTCCAAAAGCACTAAGCTATTTTGCAACTATCGTGGTTCATTTTATAATAATCCCCACAAATATCTTCCAATAAGAATCCTGCAGGCTGCAGCAAGCCCAACACTGGGGTAAAAGGAGAGTAGTTATATGTCAATATCATATTTATATTACAAAACCGTACTCACAATCATAATCAAATGCTACAAAAATATGTTAACTTACCTAATCATGGAAGGCAAGTTAGGCAACAGATGATAAAGCAAAGTGGACTTTTCCTGGATTCCTTGTCACAAACCTCTCTGCTTTCCAATATCAAATTTATAAACCATCCTTCAGAAGCTTAAATTCCCGGCAGACACTGTTGACGAAAGAGGGTCACTTCCCATCAAGGTAGGTAGATGTAAACTTTGAAGATTAGTTCCATCAACTTATAGCTCCTAAATAATCAATCACAACCATGTTTTTTAGACATGGTTGACAAAAGAGGATCATAGATTTAAAGTTTAACTAAATTAAATTAATGGTCGAACCAGATTTTCTCAAAACATGTTTAATAAAATTAAATATCAATTGTAGTACACTAATAATATATAATATGTAACATCAATGCTATATAATTTGAAGTTCATAATTAAAATTAAATATATACTTTTGATGAAGAGATTACCGGCTTTGAATTAAATCGAATTTAGTTAGTTTTATTTAAACTAAATTTTATAAATGAAACTTAAAAAATTAATAAGTACTATTTGTCCAGTCTCATATCAATTTTTATATTATTTTAAAAATTGAATATCATTTATTCCAATTAATCATGAAGAATGAAAAATAAGAACTGGTTAATGAATCATTTATTAATATTGAAATAATTAATTATTTCTTAATTATTAGGAAGGGAAATATATCTTTTAAATTTTAATTATGTATGTATTTTTTCTTATTAGTTATATAAAATATACAGAAAAAAATTCATTTAATTAATTTCAATAGATATAACGGTAGCAAATATTTATATGATACGGAAGTAAATGATATACATATAGTATATGCTCTATTCCATATATAACACAAATTCGATATTTTTTAACCATAATTTGAGTTAAAGTATTAATTAATTTTACTTTGATCAGACCGGTTTTTAATTGAACCGGCTGGTTCAACCCTTTATTGACTGGTTTTGAATCATTCTAAAATCTTTCGAAAATCAAACGGACCAGCCTCCGGTTCCGGTTGAACTAGGTCAGACCGGCTGGTCAGATTTTCAAAACCACATAGCGTAATGCAGTGAACAGATAAATGGATAGAAGCCTTGCAAGTACAAATCTAACATGAAATTATCAGAAAATATTTTACAATAAGCTATAGTGTAATCAATGAGTGTTTCTTTACCAATTATCTAATGCTTAATTTTATGCCAACGCAGGTGTTGAATTTGTTGGCATAAATTCGGCTTAGTTACATGACTTGGAAATTATATATCTTGAGTACATATAAAAGATAAAAGCTGTAATGACATGATAACATGATGTTTAAAAATCTTGACTCTCAGCTTCCATATATCACTAGATTATGTACTAAAAGGCATGTTTCTTTTGCTTAGTAATTTCACTTTATAGTAGATACTTGTGATTAAGTAATATCTTAGTTCAGCTGAAAGTGTGGCGGTCATAGCCAACGACTACATAAAGTTTCCACTATATGAGAGTTGTAGTTTGCATTCAAACATATCAAAATCTTCGGTACCGAATTCCAGTGATAGTGAAATGGGCCTAAATCTGGTTTTTCATTTGACATCTATATCAATGTACTTCTACTCCACCAGCATAAACAGTGCATAAACTTTGGGGAACTGAAGTAACGTTTGTTGGTGTATGTCATTCTTCAAACCAAGAACGAACTAGACGAAGACATGAAGCAACTGATAACCAAAGAATGTATATAAACTATCAAGCCAATATCTGAAAATGAAATGGAATGTTGAGGAACGATTCGCACATGTTATAGTTCATTTGGTTGAGGAACTCAACTATCCAATCACAAGACGAATGATTGAATCATTGAACATGTATATTGAATTTCAGATGCAGCTGTCAAATGCAAATAAAAATGGATCACTTATTGATTACATGCGAAAACCATCGAAATTGATGCAACCCCCGGGACTTGCTTGTAGTTCTAAAATCTACATGGGAAAAAGATAATGGCCGATGCCCAAAATACACTCTCCAGCGAGATTCCAATCTCCGAGGGACTTATTCCTACAAAACAAGCTTTGGCCGGAGTCCTGCACTTCGACGATCAAGTTAGTATGCAAGAATGCGGGAGAATATAAGAGACAAGAAAGTGTATTGAACATAAGATACCTGGATAATGAAATAGCAAAGGGTTTATATAGGGTTTTGGGACGCTTACGTGGCAGGGCAGGCCCCACCAATTCTGTCTCCTGGCAAGTTTGTCGCCTGCCACTTGGGACGCGCATCCAATGAGGGAGCAGCCGTACGCCCTAGTGTGGCAGTGCCTCCTTCAGGTTTTGGCACGGCCGGACTTTGGGGGAGAGTGAGTCTACGTGGTCCTTTCTATTCCAAGTAAAGCCTCTAACAGAATCTGGAGATTGCTGACGGGGTCTTACGTCACTATGACACAGCCGATGGTCCACCCGAGTCTTCCTAGAACGGGCTCTTGATAGCGACCCTTTAAGGCCCAAGCGATGGGATAGCTTAACACTTAGTATTCTTAATAGGTAAAAAGGGGAGTGATGACCGATGGCACTTTGTTGGCTGTTATCAATGGCCAATACCTAATATATAAGCAAATATGAGGTTGAAGGCATTATTTGCAGAGATAATAACATGCAGGTATGCTGAAACTGGAGCAAGATATTTTTCATCTCCATATCACTTAAAACAAATTGAGATATCCAACTCAAAATGCAAAGAGAAAATTTTCCTACCACTTTATTCATAGATTATCAGTTTATCAGAACGCAAAAAGTCATTATAAATTGAGCGTAATTAAGCCATCGATTGGGATATGTAAGAAATATACCTCATAAAAACCGATCGATTCCGAAATATGGGGGCATATGGATAAGGATAATCTCTTTTCTAGCATGTAAAAGGGCATCATTTGGTGACAAGGACCAAATATATCTCTGAAGTAATAACAAAGGAAAGGATCATTGCTAAAAATTGTAGATGAAGCTAGACTTTCCAATGCTTCCACGTCCCTTCAAATCATTCCATATGAAAAATCGTAAATCTTTTTGCCAAAAAAGTGAAACTACGTGAAATTCATGAATACATAACATAGAAAAAATGGATAAAAAACTGATTCAGGTTCAACACATTTCTAACATTTATTCTGTTCATAATGTAATAAGAACCGTGGAGATGAAATGTAAGTGAGAAAGTGAAAATGTGTTATGTTGGTTTATTAGAAGCAATTTACTTAAAATAGAGAGATATGAACTCAAACTTGGATTTCATTGAGTTAATTATATCAAATAAACAAAGTTGATTTTATAGGCTAAAAAAGACTAACTAAATGTCATTAAATCATGAGCATATCACATACCCAATCAACCAAATTAGACAAATTCAAAACCCCTAATTAATTGGTAACAAATGACAATAAATCTGATTTTTTTCTATTTTGAATCATTCAAATAGCATTCCCTCTTTATTCAAAATCTTTGATGATGGTAATGAAGATGAGTTTCATGCTCTTTTGGGTTGTGCCTTCGTATTCCCAATATGGGACGAGTTTTTTGGGGAGGGATGGCCACTAAGTTTGAATAACTTGACTTCATGGTGGGGGTGGCTACAAACGAACTCAAAGATATAATAGAAAAGGCGTCATGTACTCTATGGGAGATATGGGCACGAAGGAATAATTTCGTTTGGCAACATAAATTTAGAAACCCGGTCCAAGTTCATCGACATGGCCTAGGATTTCTATCAGAATGGAAGGCAGCAAACCGTCATATAACTCCATCTCTTTCAGGACAGCCTTCGCCCTCGGTAGCATGGAGAAGATCGAGTGCTGGGTGGGTTAAATGCAATATTGATGCTGCTGTGTTTCAGTCAGGTAATATGCTCGGTCATGGATGTGTTGTATGTGATTCAAATGGCTCGGTTATTGCGGCAAGATCTAGTATTATGCGGGGAGGAGGTGACGTGTTTGTTGCAGAGGCTATGAGTTGTAGAGAAGCACTCAATTGGCTAAAAGACAAAGGTTTCGACAATGTCATCTTGGAATTTGACGCAATTAACGTGGTGCATGCTTTGAACAACAAAATTTATTTTCATTCTCCTATTGGCTTTATTTTTAAGGATTGTTTAGACCTTATGAAACATTTTCGTTCTTTTCGTTTGGTTTATGTTTGTCGTGAAGCAAACCAAGCTGCGCATTTGTTAATTAAAGTAGCAGGTTCTTCGATAAGTAGGGGGACTTGGATTAGTTCTTGTCCACTTTTGATTTAGAGCTATAATCGCCTCTGATTGATTTAATGACATTTTTCTTCAGTAAAAAAAATCTTTGAAGATGTACCATCTCACCATCGAACATGATGATGTACTCTCCCACCATCGAACATTTGGATAACTTCTCTCTAACATTTGGATAACCCTAATTTAGAACTACAATTCTTCTTCTTGAGCTGCTTGTGTTAAATTGACATTCTCTTCTATCTTCATTCGACAATACCTTCTGATGTGTCCAAATTTCTTGCACTTGTAGCATTGGGTTTTTTCATTGTACCAACAATTTTCTTTCTTGTGTCCAAACTTATTACAAATGCCACATTTGTATTGAACATTTTCTGAAGATGGGACCTTTGCTACTAAAGCCACTTCAACCACTTGTTAAGTTTCCTCTTTTCTCAACTTACGGCTTTGCTCAAGTGCATGAAAAGCATTGATAAATTTAGAGAATGAAATTTCAATAAGATCTCTAGAATCTTCTAGAGATGAAATTTTCGATTCAAACCTATCTGGCAAACTCACAAGCACCTTCTCCATGATCCTTCTATCAAGCAGTTCTTCTCCCATCAATCTGATTTTATTGATCACACTCATTATCCTGTCAAAAAACTCTTATAGAGTCTCTTTCTCTTCCATCCTTATCATCTCAAAATCCATTTTAAGATTAAGTGATCGCATCCTTCTTGTTCTATCATTGTCATGATAAAGTTCTTTCAACATATCCCAAGCTCCCTTGGTAGTTTCACAACCCATAATTCTTGGAAAGATCAAGTCGGTAACACCAGAATGGATTTGAGATAAGGCTCTTGGTGCCTTAGCTTCTTCATCTTCGCGAGCTCTAATTTGATTTAGTGTTGGATTGTTCCAAGAGGTCGTACTTCCCTCTCAGCTTCAACCCATTGCCATAAGCCTAAACCCCTCAAATGTGTTTTCATGTTAATGGCCCAAACTTGATAATTCTCACCATTAAAGATTGGAGAAGAAGATATTGAATTACTATTTGACATTCTTATACTCTCAAATCACTCACCCCAAATAACTTACAGGTCCCTCAAGAACAAATAGGCTCGATACTTGTTGGTTTATTAGAAGCAATTTACTTAAAATAGAGATATATGAACTCAAACTTGGGTTTCATTGAGTTAATTATATCAAATAAACAAAGTTGGTTTTATAGGCTAAAAAAACTAACTAAATGCCACTAAATCATGAGCATATCACATACCCAATCAACTAAATTGGACTAATTCAAAATCCCTAATTAATTGATAGCAAATTACAATAAATCTGATTTTATTATATTTTGAATCATTCAAATAAAATGTTGGCAGAACGAAAATCAATTATTTAAGAAGCCAGCGATTTTTGTGAACATCAACATATACATTTGAGCTTAAAGAGGATAATGGTTTGCCTAGTTTCATAAAATGTTGGTTCGTGTTTAACTTAAGTTTCAACTAATCTACCATTATTAATAGATTGACATTCAACAATAAGCAGGAATACTCGTCAATTGCCATTAATGTTAAACGTCGAATATAAGGAGCGAAATCAAACTATGATTGAGAATCGAAAGAAGATTATCACCATCATTATAAATTAAAAGGCTTGATAGGAGGAAGAGAGCAGAAAATGCCTGGATTCGAAGGGCAGAGGATGAAATAGGTCTGAGAATATCGAACTTTACCTACCAGAAAATATACAACTCTGCAGGCTTTGCATAGCTCGTGTCAGGCAATAGCTTTGTTTGGCCGATATAAACCCGAAAATGAACCTGCTTAAGCTCGGCTTAGTTTAAAGATAGTTGAACTTGACATATTTAACTTGCCTTAAGCTCGTGACAAGCTCGGCTCAAGTTCATGTTGAGCCATGAACCTGAACGAACCTCATATACATAGATAATTTATTGATTGATTGTTTTATAAATACATCAATTTGACAGAAGAAATATCAACATTGTACAATATGTAATCCAAACAAGAGGTTAAATTAGAATATTAGATGGAAGAACATACAAATATAATAGATTGGAGAACATACTAGTGAATAGTTTAAACAAAAATATTAAAATTTGATAAAGTATTATATATGCAATCAAACATGTATAAGAAATTTTTTAAAAAATAAATTTGCTTGCGAGTTTTCAAGCTAAATTTTAACAAGCTCGGCATGGGTCATTAATTTCTCGAATCAATCTCGAACTCGAGTCGAGTTTTATCAAGCTGAGCTTTAATCAAGATTTGACTGAACCGAGCTCTAACAACTCGCGAACCGCTTAACTCGTTTGCAATCCTAGTTTGGCTGTAGATCTAACCCGTTGTTATTATTTTTTTGGAAACTAACCCTTGCTATTTAATTTTAGCATTAAACCTCAATAATTATATTTTTATTATCAATCAATAATTTATATTTCAATAGATTAATTAAAATTCCTGCTTTCTATACCTTAGAAAATTCTGATCGTTGTTTGACAAATAGTTTTGTTAACCAAAATTAAAAATACATCTTTGTTACAAGTTACAACTACAAGGGTATTTTGTACTCTATAGCTATTTTGTGGTTCCAGAATCATGAAATCAACCAATTATTTTGATAATTTCCTTTATAATATATAATACAATATATGATTCATACTCTATATACACGTGTGATGCGATGAAATTGTAGGGGGACAATTTTGTAACAACAACTCTAAATGGGCCAGGCATCGTCTTTATCCAAAGTTTATTATTCCAATGATTTTCGCAACGCATTGCTAGGTAACGTACATGTTAATTGGTATTCATTAAAAAATATTGCTACCGGATTTGAAGGTTTCAGAGAAATGTGAGGTTATGATATATTTCAGGATAGTGACATCTCCAAACAAGAGAGAAAATCCAAAGTTTTTTATTCAGATAGCTTTGCTCTTTTTTCTAGCATATGTTGTGATTGTGACCTCATTAATTTTGATTGATGTATGAAATATGTGTGAAATATGTCACTTCTTTTAGGAGGCTTTAATCAACTTATTTGATTTGAATATAAAGCCATCAATTAAAGTAGGTGAATCTATATTCCTCGTTTTCTCATTGTGGTACTCATACATATTTTAAGCAAATTATATTGAATTTTGCTTTTATTAGTTTTCCACAGTACAAGGCAAACTTAAAAAACATGCAATGTGATTTGGTCGTTTTGCAAAGATGTCCCTGCGGAATTTTTTGTTACAAAACGATTCTTGTGGCTTGCAACATTAGCAAAAGACGGATTTTTTTCTCACACCATATAAACCGCGGTGACATGGAAGGGGGTAAAATTGGAAATGAAATATTGAGGTATTATAAAAGCCCAAACACTTCAACCTTCTAAAAATTTTACCATTTCACTTCTTCTTCCCTAATTTAAACCACTATTATAAAAGTCTTCGCCTAGATCCACCTAGACCCCCGCATAGGTGCTATTTTGAGGGCCGCCGCCCGACTACTCTTAGCACCTAAACCCTGTCGACTAGCGCTGAAATCCGCCTAGGCCCCTATTAATCTTTTACCGCCCAACTAGCGTCTATCGTTTTTTAAAACATTGATTTAATCTATGAACCCTAATTCACCTACATCTTCCCAATTTTCTCACACAGTTATCTTGTTGTTCCATTACTCTGTCTGATTGGGCGAGAAATTTAAAAAAAGATAGATGACTATCTGTTAGTAGAAATAACCGAGAGAGAGACTTTCCCCAGTTTCCAAAGAGGATAGGGCTATGGTCGTTTACCAGAAGAAGAAGAAGTAGTAGGTTGATTGATCTGCAATTTGTTTGTAAAAGTGTTGGTTTAGATGATTAAAGCTAGAGAAAAAAACTAACCAATATGCCAATTTTTACGACCCCTAATTCTGCAATTGTCCAAACCCTAATATTTAGGATTCCAATGGCCTTTTTTGCTTCTCTCTGCCTAATTCCATCTCCTTAATTGTCTGCAACTTTTGGCCAAAACCTCAAGGCTCATTGATTTCCCAATCTATGCATTCAATTTTGAGTCACTTTTGTTTCAACTCTGTCCAGCTACAAATTCTTTGTCATCTGCGCGAATTACGCATCTATTTTGGCGTTTATTTATGATTCAATTGGCCGTTTGTGGCAGGCATACGAAAATCTTGAGCCAATTTTAAGTGACCTAAAAGGTGTTTGTTATATTGACTCGCTATATTTTACAACCCCTGAACCATTCTCAGAAGTCAGCCTTGATTCGGAGAGTGGGTATTGGAAGAGATTAAGCAGTGAATTGCCGGAAGAGCTAACATTCGTTAGATAGGTAAGCAATGATAGATGTCCGTGTATTATGAGGAGTTTAACTTCAAATGTAATTAGTATTAGTCTCCTACTGTAATTAGAATTCTATGTATGGTTTGTTTCTATTATTGTAATTTATGTATATATATATACAACAACACCACACGGATTGTGTGTGTGACAATTCTCAAATCCCTAGCTTAATCTTTCATGGTAATCAGAGCCGTATAAGGCACCACTGTCGCCAGAATTTATTAGCTTTCTGTCACTGTTCTTTGTCGCTGAATCCTTTCTTTTCCTGCTGCTGTTCTTCGTGCTTCTTGCTGTCTTGTTTTATCTTCAAAATATTTCATCTACAGCAGCAATTATTGAGTCTTCTTCGTCTTCTGCAGCAGCCACTGCCACCTGAATTCTTTATATTCTGTCACCGTATAAGGCAAAACTACCGCCGACAAGCAAGCCTTTTTTTTCCGATCAATTCTCTTCATCGTTCTTCCCTTGATTTCGTTTCTCTTTATCATGTCTTTGTCAGCTGTAACCGAGGCAGCCACCCAGACGGCTGTTTCTTCTCCTTCGATCTCGAACCAATTACCGATCAAATTGGAGTCCGGTAATTATGTTATTTGGAAGACATTAATTCTTCCTATGCTAGCAGGATGCGATTTAGTCAAGTTTGTTGATGGTACTGG